>JARJLF010002679.1:0-31683 GCA_029378395.1 Mycena leptocephala | reverse complement strand
CAGAAATACTCTCTAGGATCTTCTTGTTTTGTTCGCATCCAGACTCGCTTTCATGGATCAAGGAGGTTTCCCATATCTCCCGACACTGGCGCGCGGTTGCTTTGGGGTGTCCAAGCCTTTGGAGTTTTCCCATTTTCTCCCAACCAAAATGGGCGGATGAGATGTTAAAGAGGTCCAAGATGGCGCCGTTGACTGTTAAGGTGACTTCGCAATCAGCTCATCCATCCTCTTTGTAAACTCAGTCATTCAGGCCGATCTCACATACATGACGCCAGGATGGTCAACACTGTCCATTCATCCTTGGGTCAGATCTCTCGCATAGGGGAGCTTGACGTCAGGACTGGTAGCCGTTCTGTGCCAGAGATCCTCAACCTAACACGTGAGTCTTGATAACAATTTTTGAGAAAGTGTTTTAATGTTCATCTCTAGACACTGCCCCGTATCTGCATTCTCTTTCTCTCGCGTCCCCTGGTTACGCTCAAGAAGAGGTGCAGTGATCTCGATTCCACCCTTCGTCATCGACTTATTATCGCAATCACAGCATTTTACGCTTCCTGACACGTTTTTGAACGGCGATGCTCCTCGTCTCCGAAAGCTCGAGCTCACTCGCTTCTTCCTGCCCTGGGATTCACCGCTTTTGAGCAACCTTTTTCACCTCAAAATCCAGAATCCCGGCCCTACGGCACGTCCTTCCATGACAGAATTAATTGAGGCTCTCGAACGGATGCCCTGCTGGAAACCCTTGAGCTCGACAATGCTCTGCCGCAATTATCGGCCGATGTCTCCTCTCTATCTGTTCCTACTGCCCGAACAGCCCTCTCGCACTTGAAACGGATCGTCATCGCTAATGTTTCCGCCCTCGAATGTGCCGACACCCTGAACCACTTGTCGTTCGACGGCTCGAGTCCGACCATGAAGATATCATGCGTAGCGGAAAACAGCACTCTCGCTGATTTTTCTGCTTTGATTTCTGCGCTTTCCAATGTCCAGAGTGCAGCCACCACCAGACACCTCCGCTCGCTTTTCGTCAACATCGGTTTCGGTGGTATGACGATTCGAGCTTGGTCATGCTTCGTCCAGACTGGCGATCATCCTCGTGGCCGTGCCTTCTTGGATTTCGACTTCAAGTGGCTTCGGTTCATGCGGGACGAATCGGAGGAGCTGATGGCATCTACATGCAAATCATTGCCTCTGCGCGGGCTTCGGGGCTTAAGCCTCTCCACAGACATACACGAGATCGAAACCAAGACATGGATCAGGACCTTCGCTGATCTTCCGGCTCTCTTCACTGTGCGCCTTCATGGCCAATCAACACAATTCATCGCCGCTCTTGGGGAGGACGTTGTCTTGGATGGCGTGAAGCAAATTCCTCCGGCCCCCGTTGTCAAACCTATCGTTGGGCGGAGAGCCAGTTTACGGAGGCCGAGGGCAGCAAGCGTCTCGGGGGGCCTTTTCTTTCCCGCTCTACGAAACCTCATCTTTGAGGACACCGATTTCGCAGACCCGGTCCTGGACCAGTTAGAGGACGCTCTGATGGAAAGATGTGAACGGAAGCAGGATTTATGGAGCTTGACGCTGCAGGACTGCAGTCGGCTGCGACACGAAGAGGTTGAGCGGCTCGAGAACATTGTTCCGGAGGTGGTCTGGGACGGAATGGAGCTTGGATTCACTGACGACGAGTCGGAGGTGGACTCGGAATATGGCGATTTTTATTCTTCCGGCTTATTTTTCGACATCGCGACGGTGATTATTCGGATTACGACTACCCAATGTTCTAATTTGCGTAGCTTCTGTACACTACTTACTACTTGTACTTAAACGTTAGCTTGGACGCGATTCTTCAACTCACTCGCGACTTCTCATGGCTCTCGGCGCTCACACTTCGTCCGCAATGCGCAGTAGACTCTAGAGATTCTGTACCTGCCAATCACGCCGCGGCGAGCGCGATGATCAAGACCGCGGCGCAGCTTAAGTTGACGCAATTGACGCTTGTTCGCGTCCGTTTGTTATCGCTCTTCGTCCACCACCATGGACACCAAGGGGCCATCCATTCTCCCTGTGCCCTATGCGGCGCAAAGGCGTGTCGTGGCTGGACGCAGAACTGGTTCAGTGAAAACCCTCAAATATCTGCTGCTTCTCTCCATTGCAGCAATTCTGTCGACTTTTCTCCCATTCCTCCGCAGTCAATCCGGATACACAAAGGTCCCCAAACCGCTCGCTGACCCCGAATGGAAAGACAATGTGTGGCCTATCCGTGAACAGACACCATGGGACATCTCGACCGACTATGCGTACCCGCGCGCTGTCGAGTTCGACGTGACTGAGGGCACCTGGCTGCGCCTCGACGTGAGCCCCACGGGCGATATCGTCTTTGATATGCTTGGTGACGTGTATTGTCTCCCAAGTGCAGAAGTGAGCGCAGCAGGCGGCGCTGCCATTACGGCGCGTCCCATTTTACTGGGTGTTCCACACGATTCCGATCCACATTTCTCACCCAACGGGGACCGCATTGTGTTCAGAAGCGATGCAGGGCTGGGCCTAGAAAATATTTGGGTCAAACCCTGGGCTGGCTGTGAGGCAGCAGACCTCAGGGTCGGACCGACCAAGGTGCCGGTGCCCCATTAGTGCAAGCCTTGGCGTCGAAAACTCACGACGAAAATCTGCTTTCCCAGGGTATTAGAGAAACGGAAGAAAGGCGGGTCAACCGCTTGATCAGAGAAGGGCGCTACGATGGTGTGTCCAAAGTCCTGCGATATACAAACGTTGTTCTAATATTCCACCAGCCCAACGCGTAACGAATGAAACCTATCGTTGGATCTCGGACCCACGTTTCCATCCATCTGGTACCCATATTATTGCCACCAAATGGTATACAAGCGGTAGATCCCTTGGTGCCGGCGAAGGCTGGAATACCCTGTTCCAGACTCGCCGACAACAGCACTATTTCAGCTGGAAGTGGCGCGCGCGTGTTGGGTCGGACTCTCCCTCGTGGTTGGACAAATGAGCAATACGAGGACCAGCAGATAGGCCCCGAGCAGTTCATATGGCGCGGGGAGGACAGCCTTATATTCAGTAAGAATATCCGTAACGAGCACGAATTTCCTACAGCAAGGGTACTTCAGTTGTCCTTTATCCAATGACTTCGTCTGACTTGCATTTGAAGATGTTCATACGGGCATATACTCCATATTTTCCCTCAATATTACTACCAGAGGTGGAGACCTTGTTAGCGCGACTCCGGGTGGTGCAAGTCGTCCCGAACTGTCGCCTGACGGGCGCACACTAGCCTTTGTGCGCCGGGATCGCGATCATGAGCTGCTCGTGTTCAAGTAAATCCCGTCATGCTTGATCTCATTTTTCGCGGCGCTAACTGCAACAGAGATCTGCACACCGGTACCATTCACCATATTTGGGACGGACTCACATACGATCTCACTACCATCTCCGCGCCAATGGGCACCTATCCCTCATTTTCTTTCACACCCTCCAGCGACGCTGTAATCATCTGGGCTGCGGGTCAGATTTACTCTGTACCAATCACCACCAACGCTCTCGGTGAGCGCATTGCGGACCCTTCTCGCGCACCAGTTCCCATCCGGTTCAAGGCTCACATCGAGAAACGCTCGCGGAGACCGTGACGGGTACCTTTGACCTCATCGGCTCCGAGACCGCTGCAACCCAACGTGTTACTGCGTTCAAGGAAATGCGGGCAGACACCAATGGGCGACGCGTTGTGTTCCAGGCTGCGGGTGTAACATACGTCCAACCCCTTGGGAAGGCCTCGGCAATTCGCGTCCCCGTGCTGGACAGCGCGGCACCATACATCTCGCCTGAATGGGTGCCCGGCGACGATGATCTGATCATCCACACACGGTGGTCAGACACCAACTTTTCGACGTTCGAGGTGGCCGATCTTGCCGCCGGCAAGGCGTACGAAGTCGCTGGGCTGCCGCTGGGACGCTACCTCTCCGCAGTTGTCTGCGAGTGTACCGGCCTCCATCGAACGGTCGCCTTTCTTAAGACGGGGGCGACAGTCTCACCGGGGAAATTGTCGCGACGGCGGGAGAGGGTCTATACCTCGGTGACCTGACACTCCCAGGTGGCAAAGGCAAGGTTGAGATTAAGAACATCCGATTCGTACCATCGGAGATCTCGCCATGGGAAAAGGTCAATATGCGCTTTATCGAGAAGAACAAGAAGATACTGGTACAGCAGGCCAGCCGTGCGTTCATCATAGACTTGGATGCGGGCCCTTCTGGTGTCGCTGGGACGTATTCGCATATCACCGTCGCGTCTGGACGGATGTCGCAGGAGATTGTAGTCAGCTCGCCACACCCCGTAAAGGTCAAGTCGCAAAAGTCATACGCACCCACCGGTGTCGCGTTCGTGGAGGGTTACCATGTTTACTTTGTGCCCGGAGATAAAGTCAAGGATGGCGAGGCCGTGTGGGCGAAGCCTGCAAACGCAACCGCCGGGCTTGCGCGTTTGAGTTGGACGGTGGACATGACATTACCTGGAGCCCGGACGGATCGAGATTGTTTTGGTTCTTGGGTAGGTGGGCTTATTGGTTCCTCGCGCGCCGCTGACGTCCACCAGGTCCTTACTTGCACTCGCTCGAGGTATCGAAGCTCAGCAAGTGCGCGTCCGAGATCAAGCACGACACAACTCATTTCGGGATCTCATGCGTCAAAAGCCTCCTCGAGTACCAAGAGGTTGTCGTGGAACGCTCGACGGACATCGCCCGTCTCAAAAGCGATGCGCGGGGTTAAATGCTCAGGCTAATTCAGACGTGTTCGTGATCTTCAACGCGACGATCCTCACCATGGAGACTGGCGATCCCGAGGTTGACCTGATCCGCGAGGGTGTGCTCACGATCCGCGGCGGTGTCATCGAAAGTGTGGGTGCACTGGGAACCCTTGTTCCGTCTGGTGTGACTGCATTCAATGCACAAGGCGGTATGTATTTGCAGTAACTTGAGTGTCCAAGCGCTGATCACCTCATTCAGGATATGTAATTCCTGGATTCATCGACGTCCACGCCCACTGGAACGGCTTCGGGGAGATATATCCGGCTAAATCATGGGAGCTCCAGGCCTTCCTGGCTTATGGTGTCACCACACTGCACAAGTATTGAATTTACATTGCCTTGTGGGTGCCATATTGACCATTGTACAGCCCGTCTCTTCGAATGTTGAAGGCTTTGACGAAAGAAATCGAGTGGAGAGCGGGCAACTCGTGGGCTCCCGTATCTTCTCTACAGGGGAGGTGATCTACGGGGCGGCGTACCCAGGTCTTCACCAAGATATTGTGGACGATGATGAGGCATATTCCGCCCTTTTGCGGTTGAGAGTCGAGGGGGGATGGGCAGCATCTCGTACAAGAACTACAACCTGCCAGTTCGGTCAGTAGTTCGCAAACTTCGCTGCTTTAGATCTGATCCACGAAATGCAGAGCATCTCGGCAGAGGTGCTGAACGCAGCCAGGAACCTCACGATGCTTTGTGTGCCAGAGGGCGGAATGAACTATGACTGGGACTTGACGTATATTATCGACGGTACGTGACTCCTTCGAAAATAAGATGTTAACATATCTGTTTACAGGGATGACTACTGTTGAACATGCATTGCCTATCCCGATGTTGTTCGACGATGTGATAACTCTTTTCGCCTTAAGCGGCACTGGGTACACACCGACACATATCGTCAATTACGGTGGGGTCATGGGGGAGCAGCTCGTCTACGGAGGATGTACCGAACGACCCAAAGTACGGCTTTCGTCCAATGTGCTGGCTCCTTCTCTGAATATTGCCCCTTACAGACTGCGTTCGTTCGTGCCGCACGCCAACTTGAACGTCCTGTCGGAGTCGACGGCCCGACCGAAACATTGTGAGGTCTGAATATTTTGAATTATCAGCCAACTTATAATGAGCCCCAAGCCTATCAACTGTTCAATACGTCGGAATCGGCGGCCAAAATGGTGCACAAGGGCCTCAAAGTCCACGTCGGTGCCCACGGTGAAAATCCGTACGGCGTCAACTATCACGCCGAGATGTGGTTTACTCAACAGGGCGGTTTAACCAACTACGAGGTTCGATTCTTTGTTGAGCTGAGTTTGAGTGATCTGAGAAAACCCCTTGTCTTCTAGACTCTTCAAGCGGCAACATCGTCAGCTGCGATCACGCTAGGCCTCTTCCCATCGCTTGGCTCGCTGTCGGCCGGAAAACTTGCAGACTTGATCGTCTACCCGCCCGGAATCGACCTGCTGGAAGGAGACATCTCGCAGACGCGGGAGCTCCAGCTGGTTGCGAGGGGAGGGAGGTTCTGGGACGCATCTTCGATGGAGGAAGTCTGGCCGCTGAAAGGCAAAAAACAGGTATTGCCCCCGATCAATGCAGAATAAGTAAGTAGTATGTACGGCAAATTGAACTCGATGTATCCAAGTACCGTATATGTACATTCAGCATTTCACTGCTAACTGTTTCATAAGCGCGCCTTCACCTCTCCAACTGCTGAAGTGAGCGCTCGCTGAATGGCGTCTGCACAGAGTGCGGGTTCGACTTGCGGGAACTGCACAGAATGTGACTGGTTGATAGAAGTAATGGTCTGGGGATTTAAGCTTACCATATGCCCGCCGCGGTCTAGTAACTGCACACTTCCCCGTGTCGTTGACTTGACTTGCGCGATTTGAAACTCCTTTGACGGCAGGGTCTGGCCCCTACATGCGGCGTCAGAGGCAAGATAAAGTGACTCGGAAGAGGGTAATAAGAATGAAGAAGAAGCGGCGTACTTGTACTCGTCTTTTAGGCAGGTAATAATGTGAATGGAAGCTCGTTCGCAGCGCGGAGCTCGACGAATATCTCCACGGGCCGGGCTTTGTAGTCCGCGGTCGGGATAAGTAGAATCCTGCCTCCTGAGCTCTGGAGCAGGACAGTACGACTTCTGAGCCGGAATCAGCGTCGCGTAGCGCGCAATTCTGTCCAGCATACTTAAGAAAAGAATATAACAGTATCGGAGTACACACCACAATAAACGGAGGGCACGAGGATCCCACGCCTTGAAGGTGGGTGGGCGCAAGTATTGGTACGCTGCGATTCGTGCAGCCACTTGTCCCGCTTGCTTGACGCGAATTTGCCAAACATGTTAGACAGCACTGTTGTCGAGGGAAACTGCGGAGGGAGTAGTGCGGGGTCGAGGAGGATGAGGACGTGAAGTTGAATGTGTTCTTCTTCGATAATGAAACTCGTTGTCGCGGAGGAGCATCATCCTAAGTAGGTTTAGGTCTTTTCGAAAATAGTTTGCGTGTTCAGAGGAACGCACAGCGCAGAGACCGCAGACGAATGCGCGAACCCAACGAGGCGGCGGGCAGAAAAATCGATGCCATGTGAAGAGGAGGAAAGGAACGAATATGTTGCCCGGGCGTATTCAGCGCGGACCCTGACGCAGGTCAATTATTTAAATAACATTTGTACGGAATTCCACTTGCAATTTCGCGATACGAGGGCCTGCGAGTACCCTTGATTCAGGAGGAACTCCGTCCGTGTTCGGGTTGTCTTCCGCACCAATTCAGCTGGGCGGTGAAGGAATTGTTATACGGCGCACCGATGCTCAGACATCCTTGATGGTTGTAACGGTCGCGAGTAAAGCTCGAGCATCGGCTCGAACGTCTCCTATGCGTCTCAACTTGTGAACGCCGATCTTCCAACGGTATACGGTCAGTTACCTACCTTGTGCAGACTCATGGCGTGCAGGAATACCAATGTGAGACCATCCTCAAGGGCGAGACGGGGATGTATTGGACTGCTTCAACGCGAAACGGACAGGTGGGCGAAGGCTCTGAAACATAAGCTGGGACTTCATTTGCGGTGAAGAAAAGCAACGGGGTTGAAGAAGTTGTCGTCATTTGCAATCAGGAAGCGCGCGGCCGGAGATTAAGATGTGCGAAAAGACAAATGGACCAGTGAGAAGTTCCCGAGAACAGATGGTGGATGCAATTTGCAGTTGTCTTGACTGGAGACGGTTGGCAGCTGCGTGTGTTAGACGTCCTTTATGAGCTTTAAGCTTTATCAGCGGTCAGCCCCGAATATTAAATCATGCTCTCTTTTCTGGTATTAATGTGTCCTCGGCACGCGGCGACCCGGCCCCCGCGCTGGTACAGCTGAACGCGTCCGCGGTTATATCCATTCATGCATGAATGCTTCCGATCACCCCTTTGTCTTCCACGGGTTGCCAAAGTAGATCTCTTTTTTTCACCTCTTAACCTCGTCCTTTGCGCTTTGCATTCGTTTTCGCGAGACTACTGGCCACCGGCCAACGATTCTCGGCATAATCACACGGCCAGGATGTCTTTAGTTTACGCGCCGGCACGTGGACGCGTTCTATCCAGCCATGTCAAACGACGAGCAAGACGCCGAGGCCAGTCCAAAAAGCGGCGTATTCAGCGAGCATGCGACATCTGTAGGAGGAAGAAAAGTGCGTACGCTCCACTGCCATAATATGGAATTCTAAGAATGGCTCAACAGTCCGCTGTATGGATCTCAGACACACCCGGCGGCCGCGACTGATGAGATTTTATATATAGGCGATGGTGCCCAGATGCCCGGGAACAGGTGCTCTAACTGCATTGCATACAGTTTCGAGTGCTCTTATGTCGAGGCGGCCAAGGTATGTTAAAATTGTTGTGGATTTTCCGCCAGTCTGACATTTGACAAGAAACGGGGGCCGCCGAAGGGGTAAGCTTTCCATCTTTCTGCCATACCATCATTTTCTAACTGCTCAGATATGTCGAGAGCATGGAAATCCGCATTGAAAAGATCGAGCGACTGCTGCAGACTGTGTGTATCCAATTTTTTCTTCTTCTTGACGTCCCTCATTCTTCCCCTAGCTCCTTCCTGAGGCCGATCTCGCACGAGTGCTTTCAGGAACTTCCGTTGCCAATCGGCAGGTTCCACCCGTCATAAACGACGATGAGCTGGCCCAAATCACCCTAACCGAGAACCTTCAGCAACTTTCGTTGAATTCCGACAGTGAACTCGTTTCTTTGGCCGCTCCAGCGGTGCAATGCTCCTGCAGACCGCCTTAAGCTCAAGCTCGATGCTGAACCTCAGAATGCTCGACGTCACTCTGAGTTTTGGGCTTCCCGGCCAGTTCGTATTCCAATCTATTGATAAGACAGACTAAAACACCATTCTCAGTCCCCTGAACCCATAGCACCACCGCAATACAACTTCCCTCCTCCAGACCTCGCCACCTCCCTCGTTGAGCTGTACTTTACACACATCAATCTCCTTCTCCCGCTTCTCCATCGCCCGACTTTCGCACGCGACTTGGCCGCCGGCCTACATCTGACTAACGATGGATTTGCCGCTACATTTATTCTTGTGTGCGCCATTGGTGCCCGCTTTAGTTCAGACCCACGCGTTCTTCTCGACGGGACGGATAACCTGCACTCGAGTGGCTGGCGCTGGTTTGAGCAGCTGCAATTAATGCGGAATCCATTGGGGCCGCCACCCTGCTTTACGATCTGCAGTTCAGTGCAGTACGTTTACACCGTTGCTGTTACAATATAAGCTGACTACGTCAACATTTTAAAAAATAGCTCTCTGTAATATTCCTACATGGCACGTCCGCGCCGCAAGCTTGCTGGACGCTCGTTTCGATAGGTATCCGGATGGCACAAGACGTGGGAGCACATAGGCGCAAGGAGGCTACTCACCAATGGACCGCGGAGGATGAGCTGGGGAAGCGCGCGGTTTGGTACGCATTCCTTTTTTCTTGGGTCGACCTCTGACTGTTTTGCGTGAACAGGGTCCTTGTATTCCTGATAGGGTTTTGTCTGCCCACCTCGGACGGCCGTGTACAATTCAAGACGAGGAGCAAGTATTTGGCTCTATTATATGATTCTTTTTTGACCCAGCGTCTAGCTTCGACCTTGAATTTCCGATAGACTGTGATGATGAATATTGGGAGGCTCCTGATCCGGCACAGGCATTCCAACAACCCAAGGGCAAGCCCTCCCTTATTTCCGCCTTCATCGCGTATCTGCGGCTTTGTCAAGTGATCTCGTTTACTCTGCGGACTATTGTGCGTCCCCCTCTTTTGACATTTCCAGAGAGTCGCGAATGTTTTCCCGTCATTTAGTATTCCATCAGCAAGTCGAAGGTTCTGCTTGGTTTGAGCAAAAGCAATACCGGTGACTTGGAGAACCGTATTGTCGCGGAACTGGATTCGGCGTTGAATCAGTGGATCGATAATTACCAGATCACTGTACGTTTTTTCTAATGACCCTTCAATGTTTATTTGACATCTCGCCGGACGTGCAGTGCGCTGGAACCCCCACATGAGAACCCGAGTTCTTCGAACAATCCGCTGCCCTTTATTGCAGCTACTATCACCTGCAGATCTTCATCCACCGTGCATATATTCCAAGGCCTGAAACGATGGCGCCTTTGGTGGGTCCTTGTCGTTCTGAAATATTTCCCAGTCCAATACCATTGACTAGGCATTTCCGTCGTTTGCGATATGTCTGAATGCGGCGAGGTCCTGCAGTCGTGTTGCGGATATCCGTCGGCAAAGGGCTGGAGACAAGCCATTACCGCTTTCGCAGGTCTGGCTCATAAACCACTTCGTTCCTCAAATTGCCATGATTATTATGACTGCAGTAGCCGTATTCACAGCCGCTGTTGTGCTGTTGATGAACATCTGGGCCGGCAAGCGGAGTGGGCTCAGTTTATCGACAGACTCGGGCCAGGAGATGGCAGAAGTTCATCGGTGATGCAAGTTTTGCGTGGATGCGAGACCCGGTGCGTCCGCTTACACTGATCCTGAGAATACTACTCATTGTCCTTAGATGGCAATCCGCTGGGAGACTTTGGGACATTTTATTCGAGCTCGCGAGCGTAGGCCAGCTTCCGTTAC
This sequence comes from Mycena leptocephala, assembly GCA_029378395.1. NCBI lineage: Eukaryota > Fungi > Basidiomycota > Agaricomycetes > Agaricales > Mycenaceae > Mycena > Mycena leptocephala. The sequence continues at coordinate 20,771 of JARJLF010002679.1, read as the reverse complement.
CTGCGACTATAAATACGAACACGAGCAACAAGAGAGAGCGTGGTGCCGAGGAGCCCAAGTCCGCTGCTGCTACTTCGTCCGCGGAGAGCTGGCACGGTTCGGTGTCGCTGGACAACGGGAGTAGTGGTACTAGTAGTAAAAATGCTCCAGAGCCGCGCGTTGTGGTAGGGCTCCATCGCCCCATTGCATCCAATGGCTCCGATTTCATAGCCAGTGGCGATGCCTGCAGTAATTCTGTTCCTCTCGGACGCCCCATTGCAGGTCGCTTTCATACATCAAATGTTCCAGCCATTACAACTCAGTTCCTGCCTCATTTCCAGCAGCACTCGCCAGTCTATCCGCAAGGCACTCCACTTTCCGCCTCCCCCTTGCATGCTCAGCAACATAACAGGTTCCCGATACTCATGGACGGGGATGAAGCCCTCCGTCACCGCTCGTATCCAGCGACGCCGGTATCGACGTCTTCCCTTCACCACCCCGAAGTATCTCTACCCTCGATGCTGCGCGAAGATTCACAGCGTCATGGTATTGCACGCCCACACCCGCTTGGGCCGCCGGACACGCCATTATCGGCGTCGTCGCTCCGCACCCACCTGCACGACCGGTTTGTGCCTTTGATGCACCGCAGCGAGGAATCTCCCCATGTGCGAACCCACGCACAACCGGAGACACCGGTGTCAGCGTCATCAATTCAAAGTGCGCCTTTCATTCCGTCGATGAACAATGGGTCGGCGACACTACGCGACTTCTCGCGTTCGCGAGAGACGCTCGATGATGGCCGTGCGACGAGTGGCCGAGTGTGGCAGGCGAGGACCACACCAAGTGATCATCCCGGGCCTAGTTCCGTTCACGTCCAGCACCCACAGTCATCTTCCAACATTTCCGATGATATAAATAATCCACCCCGCCTAGCTACGGGATTCTCATCTTTTCCAATCTCAGAAGCGTTCTATGAACACCTTACCGAGAGTTTTTCTTCTCCACCGCCCGACGAGCGCAGCTATCATCGCATGCCGCATCCCCTGCCGGATAATTATGCGGACCAAGCCCATCACGCATACGCGGACAGCGCACGCGTGCATCGGGGACCGAGCAATGCTCGGGGAGGTGAGATGGACCAGGATGCGATGTCCATGTGGTCTGCCGCGCCGATTGGGTTCGAGTACGTCGTCCCTTCCGTTGCTTTTCAATGGGCTAATTCTAAATGTTTACTTTTCAGGTTGGACGATTGGAACTCTTACTTGAACACGGTAAACGAGATTACACAGGCGAGGATGCATGAAGGTGCAGACGTGCAATGAGACTGACTCTCGGTTGAACAAATTATAAATGTCCTTTTATCCTTATTTTGTATTTTGTGAATGGCTTAATCTCCGAATGTCACCTCTTGTGACGGTGCGTGACCACCCCTATAAATGTGACGGAGATCTTGAACACTTGCTCACGACGACATCATGCCCCGTATAAAGATTGACGAGGCAGCCATAAGAAAGTTCAACGCCCTCCCTCGCCAGCCTCGAGCGCCCTCAGGACTTGTGGGCAATCATTGGCATTTCGATCTGCGATTCATATACTTGGAGCCGCATGCACATGTGCTATTTCTCGTTCAACCCGAAAGCGCATTTATCCATTCAGAGCGTTTACCGCTTGGAATACCTGACGAATCTACGGCCCTTTTATTCTTCCCCGAGAGCGGCGCCGAGGCAGCTCCCGAAGTCGCCAAAGCTCTCGTCCATGCCTTTCTCGATAGTTTTGGCGGCCCAGGAAGTCCCAGGGCTTTCGCTCCATGGACCCTTTCGACCTACGACCGCGAGCTGGCCACTGAAGTTGGGAAGGAATTCAAGCACTTGGGCATTAGAGAAGAGTTGTGTAGCATACGGGTCACGAAGGCGCATCAACAAACGGCGGATAAAGCTTTTGAGGGGTTCTGGGAGAGATTGACTCAGCACATCGAGCTCCCTCTTAGGAGGGCCATGCACCCACCGGACAACATCAATTTCTCGATTCTGAAGCCCAAGCCGTGGGGCGAAACCAAAGAATTGGATCCGATGCAGAAGGCATTGAAGTATGCCCAGACATTTCACCAGGTTGGGCTCGAGGCTAGGCGACTCTCAAATTCCCAGATATCCTCCAAAATGATGGAGGACACCCAAGCAGCTATGCGGCACCTAGAATCCACGTCCACCGAGGAAATACAGAAGAAAGCAGACGCTGGAGATACCACTGCTGCTCTGGATTATGCAGTTCGGTAAGAAAATGCCCTTGATGCCCAGCATTCTTTCTGACCTTCGTGGTTAGTATCCGTTGCAATATAGGGGTTAAACCCAAGTCGGTCGCTTCACCATTATTACCTTCTCAAGGTTATACAAAGCGAGGCTACAACTAAGGAACAGAAAAGCCAGGCACATGGACTGCTTATTGACTGGTTTATGGCTGCGCATGACGCCATGCCTATCCGCTATTTGTTTGCCGCTTCTCACCACGCGAACCAGTCCGTCATTTTAGCCGGAGATGCATCCCCGGCCGTGCTCTGGTTCGGGTTTCACCTGTTAAAACCACAGGCTGAAAAAGTCCCTGCTCTCAACGCTCAATATAAAGCACTTTGGTTGGCATTGGAGAAGAGGCATCAAGAAATATCAAAGGAACAATCAAAGGCAGAAAAGAAGAGAGAAAAGGCTTCCAATCGGTATATATGTGCTGCACCCAATTGCTACATCCAAGCAAGCAAGGGGGGGAGGTTTGTCCACGTGTATGTTCCACTTGTATACCTCCTTCATTTCTCTGACCCTTGTGGTCTCAAGGCTCCGGAGGCTGTGATTCGGATGTCAAGCCCGGGTACTGCAGTAAAGAGTACGTTTTTATTTTTCGAGCTTATCGCGCTCTGACAAAGCCTTTTCCAGATGCCGTGAGTGACAAATCCATCGTCGCACAAATGAATTTAATATTTCTGTGTGTTCGATGATTAGAGAAAGCGGTCAGTGCCTTTTGACTCTCCTGTCCACGGACTTACTGGCAGTGCCTACAGGATTGGAAGAACCACAAGCCATTCTGTAAACCTGGAGCTCCTTGCTCGATCTTAACAAAGGAAAGGGATCTACCTGCAGCTGGCCAAGGCCAACCCGGGGAAGTCCTCACAATCCCGATTGCTGGCCCAGACGGCCAGCCCATGATGCTCAGCTCGTCGACGATGACACCCGAGATGTTGAAGATGCTCCAAGCGATGAGTCTCGGCGAGAAGAACCCAGATGGTGCCGACAAGACGTTAGACGAAATGATGAAGAAGGATCGTAGGTTTGAGGTAAATATGTTGTCGCACGCACTCGTTACTGGAATGACATTTTGTAACAGGAGGTCGATTAATTCAAGACGAATGTAGTCCTACTTGAATACAGAACGAAGGTTTCCATATTAGCTGGCTGCGATGAGCACCAGCAGCATTGGCCTTCAGGCTTCATTTCAACTATTTTGTTGTTTTCCCATTATATCTCTTGCCCGAAATGCCTTCAAAGTTAGTTATTAGGCTTCAGCGTTTTGAGACCTAACCGGCATCACCGGCCCGGTGGAAGATAAGTTATGAGTTGTTTGGCTACGGGCCCGAAAAAATGTTGAGCGCAATCGCTGCTCGCAAGGCTGCCCAAGCAGCGAATAGCCATGCAACTTCTGTCCCTGATGAAGAACCTCCGGTGGGTGCAGTGGACCCGCCTTCTCCTGTAGAACCGCCTTCCAGTCATTCACGGCCCACCTCCAAACGAAAATCCAGTTCACAAACCCTCAACTCGTCGAGGAAACGCAAGAAAAAGCGGGAGGCAGAGCTCAAGAAGACACGCTATTTCGCAGCTGAGGTGGACACATTCCATAATTCGGATGATGTTATCATCATAGATTCTGACGAAGAGGACATTTCCGACGCGCCTGCAGCTCCGATCACTCGAACTACTGTGGTTGGAAAACGCGCGTGGTCGCCCAGTGCGCCCATAAATGATTCCTCCGACGAGGAAGGTGAAAAGATCCTAGATGTTCCAGTTCCCCTGGCTCTACCTCCCGCCCCAACACATGGACCGCCGCAGACCTTGACGTCCTTCAGCGTCCTTCCTGATAAAACCGCGTTTTACCTCGAGTCCGAAGAAATAGCAGCTTTGGGCCTGGCCGCGGACACCTGCGTATTAATTTCGTTATCGACAGGCCAGACCGTGAGCCTTTTGGGAGCGTATATGTTCACAGTTTTACGAGGCGCGGTGTCCATTTGCGGAATCCGCATGCCCGCCAATCCGGTTGCACATCGCGTTTATGCCCCGCGGTCTTCGCCTATACCGACACTCAAGGCTTTAGAGGAAAACGTGCAATTACATTCCATCGTTGCTGTTCCTGAGCGTTTACGTCCAGTGTTCGAAAGTGGCACTATTCTCGTGGCGTTCCAGCAGCTTAATAGCGGTGTGGAGGGGCTGGGTACTATATGCCGCCCGTTCGATGGCGTGTTCAAGCCCTCTCGATGGCAGCTGGATACCGACGCTGGCAATCACTTCCGGCTCCCAGGTGTTCATATGGTAATTAATTCTTAGGACCCAACTCGTGTTCACGAAAATAACACAAATCATAGCTTACCCAACCAAGCAAAGACATCCAGCCTTTCATTTTACCTGCTACCTGGGAACTCGCGCTCAAGTCTTTATCTGACTGTACGTGCGGGATTTATCTCGTCAAGGGTCACAAAAAGTCGGGCAAGAGTACATTTGCCCGCACTCTATTAAACCATCTTCTTTGCCGGTACTCGATCTGTTGAATATCTTAGCATGTCAGCTTACATCAACCAGATACCGCAGAGTTGCCTTTCTAGAATGTGATTTGGGCCAATCCGAATTCACTCCTGGCGGCTTGGTCGCCCTGAATATTATCGAAAGTCCAGTATTTGGTACTTTTTTTCTTCTTACATCTTATCGATCTCTATTGCTGATGTCGTATCAGGTCCACCTTTCACACATCCTACTCTCCCGAATTTTGCGCACTTTGTAGGCCTAACGACTCCGAGATCATCTCCATCCCATTATCTTGCTTCCATCCAATCGCTCATCGAAACATATCAATTGGACATGCAGACGCCTGCTGATGATTTTGACGGGGACTCCCGAATATCGGACGTTATTCCCCTCGTTGTGAACACAATGGGTTGGACAAAAGGCCTCGGCGCCGACCTGACGCGTAAGATTGAAGATCTCGTGCAACCTACCGACATATTCGAAGTCGAGGCACCGTTTTTCGAGCGCTCCTTGTCATTGGAGCAACCAGCTAGTTTCCCTCATGCTTCGCAGAGCGCCAAATTGCACCTACTACAACCGATTGCACTATCGGTCTTGTCCGCCAATTATTCCGCCGCGGACCATCGATCAGTAGCTGTTCTTTCATATTTCCACGCTCTTTTCCCGCGGACGGCGTCAAAGGTATTGGGACAACGAACGGCCGTCATGTGGAACACAACACTCCCATTGTGTTCTCAACTTCCGTACGAGGTCGATTGGTCGCTTGCCTTCGATAAAGTCACACTATGCGGTGCTGGGGCAGAGGATGTAGTCCCTTTGGAGATCAACCGGGTTCTCAATGGTGCCTTGGTTGGGCTGGTTGCATACGAGCCAGGATCCCTTGACGATGATATCGACATGTCAAAATCTTCCTCTGATTCGGACGCTGCAATCGTACCACTCATCCCGTACACACAAGGCTCAGCAGTGCCGTCACCGTCAACCTCTGTATGCCACGGGATTGCTCTGATTCGTGCCATCTCCCCCTCGTCCTCGCATATGCATATCCTCACGCCGCTCCCCCAACATTTGCTTTCGAAATGCAGGGTTCTTGTCAAGGGTGAAATGGAACTTCCTCTATGGGGCATGTTGGACTTTCTGAACGACATAGAGGGCGAGATTGCGGGCGTAGAAAAGGCCAACGTGCCGTATCTGCAGTGGGGCAAGGGGGAGGGTCTTGGCGGGGAGAAGCGCCGAGTTCGGAGGAATTTGATGCGAAAGGGCCAAATGTAGCTGGTTGTTAGCTGCTGAGGTGCTGTTAATTCCTATAAAAACACTGGTTTTTACCCATATTACGATAAAGCCCCCCGTAGGTCAAATGCTTCATCTTTAATCCGCCGACACCTGTCTCGTTTGGGCAGTAACTCTTGAGTCGAAAGATTCCATACATATTCTACGTGTACACAGATTGCCAGGGCACTTCTCAACTATTCAAGGCTGAGCAGAAAACGGTTGTTGCCTATCTCCTCCGTCAACAACTCCCGTTCGCAACGGCCAAATCCCTCTTTCCTCCGCAGCAACCTTTTTCTTCCAAAGCACACCGGCGAATTCTCCTCCGCGATAGTCTTCAGTAGGGTCCGGATACCTTCCCCATGACCGACTCATGAACTGCTGCATGTGTTGGGCCGGATCGGTCGACCCGGGCTGCATCAGTCGGGCAGTCGTATTAACGAGCGCCTCCACAGTGAAGATCGGTTGCGCAGCAGGGAACGAGGGGGGCATTTCGGCCTGTGCACCGCTCCGGAGAATTGGCGCCGGCGCTGCCGCCGTAAGGTAGTGCGTAATCGCGTGTACCGATGGTGCGTCGCCCACGACAATAATCGGCACTGTCGCCTGGAGGGTCATGCTGCGTCGCCACTTCCAGGACATGGCAGGCTGCCCGACGGGCGTGTACGTGTCCCACAGCCCCTCTTCCGTCTTCGCGGCGTCGTCGGCTGCCGGCTCTTCGTCCTGCGCCTCCACCAGTTTGAACATGTCTGGGTCGATACACTTGGCAACCTCTTGCGAATAGGTCACGGCGAGGTGGAAGTGGAGGAGGTTTTCCTCGTTGTTATAATACGAGGCAAAGTCCACAGGGGTTTCATGCGGCACCTGGAGCTCAAAGTCGAAGTCGAAGTATGGGTGCGCGGGACTTGCAGTCCTGGAGAAGCTCCGCGTCTCCCAGTCCCGCACGTTCCAATTGTCTTCGTTTTCGTCGTAAATCGGCACGAAGTCCTTGGATTCGGCGTCATATGTCCGACTACCTGTCGATTGCTGGCACACCCCCGATGTGGCGTTATAGAATTCCGCGTCGCCGCCGGCCACAGCCTGCGCCTGCGCCCAGTGGTGGCGTTGTAGAGTCGTTATATGGACATAGATGTCGGACATTGTCGTCGACCCATCCATGATGGCGCGCACAGTCACCCGTCCCTTCAGCGGCTGGCCTAATGAACGCACGATCAGTCGAGTATTGGCGCGTATATAAAGAACAGCATACCCTTTTGTACGACGTTTCCTTCCTCGAGAGTTATCTCTGCAGCGAATGTGGAGCGCTGTGCCTCAGGCAGGCATTTCTCCAGGTCCTCAGAGCGCTTTTTCCACGTCGGGGAGTCTCTTCTATGGCAGTCAACATTCGAGAATGTTGTGTTCCAAGTGAACGGCGCCTGTGTGTTGACTTCCAACGCAGGGATAAACGCTGTGTGTCCTGCTTGCACATGCTCAGTCCGCCCGTCGGTGAACGTCACGACCTAGATGTTAATACGTCAGGCGAATTTCGTCGAGTTAGAAATAAGTCGCACCGCGATGTAGCGATAGCCGAGATCACTGAAAGAGTGCCGCGCAATGGGGCCGTTCAGCTGGCGGTACCGATTGATAACGGGCGGATAATTCACAGCTGGAACTGTAACAGTGAACGGCGTGACGATAGGCTTGGAAAGGTCTGGATTATTTTCGAGGAGAATCGCCTCGGTGGTCCAGGCTCGTCTCTCTTCCGCTTTGACTGTGAAGAATTCGGGATCGCTCATGGCATCGTCGTGCGCCTGATAGTCGTATACAACATCGCTCCCCGTCCAGTCGGCATACCCGACCGACACGCTCTGGTTCGAGGCTTGTAATACCTCTGGGAGGATTGCGCCTTTTTTCAGGAATTTAACCTCGCCGAACTCGTCGAGCTGCAGGCGAAGCGCTACGTTCGCAATCTGGTGCGCACATTCTGCGCGCGGAACCTTGATGCGGAGTTCGCCTGCACAACATATTAGACAGAGGTTATTCCAGTCACAGCGTGCGACGCACCGAGGGAGATGTGGTCTGGGGAGAGATCTTCCGCGCGCACCCACGCACGAACTGTGCAGGGTTCAGGTTGGGTGGTCTCGATTTCGGCATTAGACGCGAACGACAGCGCGAATATCGCGGCCAATAGCAATGAAATGAGTGGGGTTTTCATGGTGTATGAGTGGGTCTCAAGGTGACTTGAGCGTCTTTATAGACACCCCTGTGCGTGCGAGAGGAGAACTGACACAATGGCGGTACATCGCGACGAACGTCAACGAGCGCTAACAAAGCTCGCTGCCTGAACGAAGGGTAACTTTAAAGCTGTATCCTGGTGGCTGGTTGCTGAGACGATGGATATGGAAGCTGAAGTCGGTGGTGAAAAAGTCATAAAAGACGTTGAATCATACATTCAATTTTAGCTTGTTGATCGAGTACATTCAAATGTTATTCACAAAGGGGTTATACTTATCCACTTCGGAGGATCCCGGCCGGTGCGTACCGCTCTCAATCCAATAGTCTCTAAACCCAAACCTGCTATTAGCAAAACTAGTTCCATCGATATTACAGCCAGTTGAGTACAGCAGTCCATGGCGCAGTTGTACATACAGTAGTTACATTAGTTTCTCCATGATCAAGGAAAGATAAAAACAGATAGTTGGCGGAATTTCACATCAATTCTGAAAAGAAAAAGTCGGTATTAGATGGCGGTGGTCCGGCGACCAGTCCACTGGGGATCTCCACCATCTCACCAGACAAATCTGGGCGGAGACGTTAGTTTTACAGAAAAAAATAGATGTGTAAATCGACTGACCAAGCAACTTGATTTTCAGTCCGATCTCCGTTAGTGCCTGCACGAAACCGGCTGTTTCTTTCGATGAGACATGCCCGCCGTCTCGCCGAAGCATGTTGAGTCCGTCAGTCCAGTCGGCCCAGCGGGATTGATCGGGTGCAATTTGGTCAGCCAACGACCCTTCATGTGCACTGAGCAGCGAGAACGACAACGGAGACGCCGTGGGGGGGAATGTAGGCGGGAGGTCGTTCTGATCACGAAGAACGTGAGGAGGGGCAGCACAAGTGCCGGTAGCGATCTCGCTGATGGCAGCCACTTCAATGCGGTCCGGAAGGTCTTCAAGACCACTTCTAACTGCAAACTTCATGGCGCTATCCACGTAGTGAAGGTATTTAAGCCCGGGATCCTTTAGTCATGCTTAAGTAACATAACAAAACAACGAGAGTCAGCATACCAGTCGCATAAACCGCCAAGGTCGATTCGGCCGCCGAGTTGAGTCCCTTGAACCAGTGGAATTCTGCGGAAGTGCATTCACAAACCATGCACCTTGCATCAAGCATTGTATTCTTTGTTGGCGGACAAATTCAAAGGACTCTTTGTACAATTTGGCGCGCAGATTTCTGAAGCCTCGTGGTGAGGATTGTCAATAAAATGATGAAAATAATCTGCGCACCGGACCGGGATTTTGCTGAGCAGGTCATCGTCCAGCTCAAGCTCCTTCATCTGCCTCTCCCGAACACTTCGGTATTCGCACTCGTTAAAATCATGCTCGACCTCATGCCACGGTCGGACATTCTCGCTACGTAATGCGACCTTCGCTCTAAAGAATGTCAAAAATGAGGAGACAGACCAAACAGGACAAAACTCACTGGCTGCGGACCAGAGCGGCCACTCGGGTGAAATCGCCAGACGCTGCCCCACTCTCACTCCACATACGCATGAAGAAATGTGCCGCAAGAGAATGGACTTTGTAGAAGTCCAAGAAGAAAGGTTGGAAAGTAGTGGATGTCGAATCTGCAATTACATTAGTTTCAACCGATGCGATGGATACTTTACAAACATCCCGGGGCAAAGATTGCCCAGTGTTCCGACAACATCTCAACTATCTCGTTGGATGCTTTGGCAACGGGACACCTCCGTGCTGGAGGCCGACTTAGTTGTTCTTGAATGATCTGGAGAAAAACGAATTCAGGACCTCGTTAGTTTGACCATACAAATGCTGACCTTGGAAAAATCGGGATCCATTTCGATAAATTTCCTCTAGAAGCCGACATTCAGGAAAACTTTACCACGAGATCAAAGACCGTACCAAACATTCCAAACCCAACACTCCAACCTCGTTGAACTCCTGTTCAACGTTCTCCGAGTCGAATCCAAGCAACCGCCATTTGAGGACTTGGCCGTTCTCGTCGACCGACTCGGACACCTTGCTATGGGCCCATATTGACTTTAAAGCAGCAGCATGAGCCGGCTCTGCTTCAACATCGACGAGGGTGGTCTTCTTGCGATACGTCACCCTTATGACGTTTGCTTGAAAGTCGAGGATACAGGATGTCAAATCCTCGATTGTATGGGATGACATGAGTCGCTGCGAGCGTGTAAGATGACGAAAATAAAAATAAATAAGTCACATGGACTGGCTCACCACAACAGCTTTCCGCACATTGAGTCTTTCCAACTCTGAAATAAATTCTTCCCATCGAGTGTCGCTTGCGTGAGCCAACAGAGAGTTGATCAGCATCATGCTGTTGCTTCAGTTCAGCCTCTGGTGAGAGCGAGAAACAATTGATCACGCACCTGTACTGAGCCATCGCCGTGTCTGCGCTCCCCAGTCTACTGATGACTGTCTCCAGGAAACCTTGCCCTTTCCGCATCTGCTCAAATACAACGGAAAATCCATATCGGTAGACCGATCCTGCGGGGAGACTCGCAGTGCCTCGGCTGGAACTCGCAAGCTGAAGTCCTGGCGCGCTCATCGGGTCCGCCTCGACTAGTTTTTTAAGAATAGCCGTGGCAGGCCGGCAGACGTTGATGAGAGATGTGGAGGAAGACAGAATTCGGACCACTTGGAAGATGAACTCGTCATCAAGCGTTGACCAGCCATAATCCAACTCCATCAAATTCTGCATGGCTGCCAACGCGTACTGGAGGAACACGTCAGAACAAAGCAACGCAGGAGGAACTAAAACGACGGCAAGAGTATTTCCGTGTGCGCTAAAGATTACATCAATCAAGTCGGAAAGGCCTGAACAATTAATGAACGCCTGTGCGAATTGTTCCTCCTGAAGTTTATCAGTTCAAATGCCTCGAGGTCGAACTGGGGGCCTACCCTGATGTATTTCTGCAGAGTAAATAAAGTCATCTTGAGAGTTGTCGGATCTTCCCGTAGTCGTAACTTTTCGGCGGTCTCTCCAGCTTCACGTGAAGGTGCATTCACAAGTCTATTGTAACATTGAGCCAAGGGGTTGCATCGCAGAGGTAAAACTACGTACTTGAGATTGACCTTGGTCTTGATCTTTCTCCTCAGATTGTCGTTCGTCACCAACTCATCTGTCTCATCCCGGAGAGCAAAATTCGATGGCGGCTCCTTGATCTTGAGATTTATACAGAGTTGTTTCACGACATCGTCGACGGTGAGGACTGGGTCAATGCGAGTTCGTACAGTGAGACCGGCGCGGTCGTAACGGTGTTGGTTGGAACGAGAGGAACCGCTGATCCTGCGGCTCCATTGACTGCTGGAGATTGTGTTAATGGGTTTGCCCCGGCAGACATGGACCTGGACTAGGCGTTGAGAAGGCGATAGCACCGCTGAAAGCACACACGTCTTGGCCGGCGCCGAAGATGTGCTGCCTGGCTGGAATTACGGCGTGATCGCTGAATAAATTGTGAGTATTCGGAACAAATTTGAGGTGAGAGGAAAAAATAATTCAGTGAATGCGTAGATAACGTCCTCCAAGATGAGCGCAAGCGCTCGCAAGTCTGACTGACGTGCAAATGTCTCGATGTCTCATCCTTCGTGCTGGGGCGATGGTCGTGCAACTCACCGATTTCTACGATGAACTTTGCCAACCCCGACAAGTATGGCGGATACGGCGTGTGTGGAGGGATACAGTTGGGTTAGGGATAAAACGTGAAACGACAGTCGAGGGCGGCAGCGTAAGAATTCACCGGCGTCAGAAAATTGAGCGAGTGGTTTGGTGCAAAGTTGGCCTTGACAGGGTTACGTAAACGTCGTAAGCTTTGCCAAACCCTTCGCCAGAAATATTGCAAGAAACAGCTACATACACCAAGCACTCCTGCGATTACTTCTCAACCACTCTTACTTCTACATTTTTGGCTACGGGGTAATCACTGAATGCACGCATTGCGGGCCCCATGGATTCGTTTCGACATGTCGCCTCGATAACCCGGTTGCATCAACTCGTTCAGCCTGGCCGGTCGTTCCCTTTTCAGCGCCGCGCAAACCTTCTCAACGTCCATGATCTGTACCTCCTCTAGAACCTTCTCAGGACTACCTGAGAACAAATGAGATGGGTTACTGGCCGTGACAGCGAACAACGAACTTGTAATCTAATATGCTCAGCATCCTTAGGAACGGGAAACGTCGAGGTCAAAATTTGCTGCAGCGCATCCAGATGGGCGTCCACCAGGCAAACTTCGGCGTAATCAGTCACCACGAAGGGAATGTCGAACTCGGAGGAGAGTAAGACGACATGTTGCCAAGATATGTATGTCCCCAGCCCTGCATTCAAGGCAACGATTGCATCCGGGTGCTCTGATCGATCGCGAGACGGACGATAATACGTCGGGTTAGAGTCGATGAAGACGCGGATGGTACCACTACCACATGCTGTGGGGGCTGTATATTCGAATACACACGGTCGAGGGGACCGCGTAATTCCACGAGCTTTTGCACGCTGCACTGCACGGCCTGTGTTCTGTGGTCAAGATCAGGTGAGCGGAGAAGGATCAGACGTGGCGGACACCGACCTCTCCAAACATGACGAGATCCAAGTCGGTGTTGGGGATGAGCAACGCAAGTTCGCCGAAGCTGAATGGAGGCATCAATGTGCGTCGAGAAGATGTCTCAAAATTATACCGACACCGGTATAAAGCAAACTTCATCCTAAACAGCGGCTGATAAGTGAAAAAAAAGAGATGGCAAGGAATGGCGATGTGTACCCTTGCGCCGACATAGAAGACGGTGAGCTTCTTCCTCAGGTCAGTGGCACTTTGCAACAGGCCGAGCTCTTTCAAGCATGTGTACACCGCCAACGGCCAATGCAGCAATATAGCTGCGGGTGAGGCCATCGGCAATCCACGCCATTGGTAGTAACTCGTCCAGTTGGTTTCGAATGTCGGGGGAAAAGCCGGGCAGGTGTCCGAGTCGTGCAGCGCCAGCGACGGGATTAACTCTTTCGGCAGTCTCCAACCTTCGTCTTCCGTCAGTGGGCTCCACGGCGCGTCGAGAACTTCGTCCGCCACATCTCTTCTTTCGTGATACGCCCAATAACCGACCCTTTGACGACTCATGCCAAGAACACCGAACTGCAGCAAAACGAATTGTTCGTTGAAACGGCCCTCGATGTTATACCCGACGTCCGTCCACGGAAACTGCTCGAGGACCGCTTTATATTTCGGGATACGCTCTGCGTCTCGCTGTCATTCAGTGCAATTATAATCTCGAATGTCGTTTGTTAACGCTGTTCTCACTGACCCTGAGCGCGGGGCAATGGATCTTGTGCCTTTTCCACCCGATTTTCGCGCATTGCGGTGAGCAGTAGACAGCCATTTTGCACGCCGAGCAAACCTTGAACTACCACGTTCTTTAGTACCGGACCAAGTACAAGAAAACCTCTTACATTCTCCATGAGCTGCCTGCACATAATGCACTGAGCTCGTCCAGGGAAAGAGAGGCTCAGACGAGATGACGGGTCGCGCTTGACGCGCTCCCATTCTTGTCGCATCATTTGCATTTGCATTTCTATCTGTGCCGTCGTCGCCTCAGGCCCCTCCATTGTGGTGAAAGCAAAAGAGGATTCTTCGTTCGTTCTTACGTACGCGTTTCGCAAGAACAAAAGAAGCTATTTACATATGGACGTCTCGTGATCGTCAGCCAGCATCTTCATTTCTCCGCATTCACCATGTCCTCTTCCTATTCGTCTGGCTTGGGCCTGATTTCTACTACGTCCGCCGGATCCCTGGATCTCACTCTTTGCGCCCACGATGATTCACTACTGTCTGAATCCCTCACGCTCTCTTCTCTGTCCTCGTCCACATCCTCTACCCCACCCATTCCCGCAGGCTGCATGGTCCCGCTGGCCACCATTATCGGACATCACGACGGTCCTACTATGTCTCCTCGTGGTTCCCCGCGCATGGTCTCCAAAGCGACTCTCACGTCTCCCACTCCTCCACGACTTCGGACAATGCTAAGAGAGAAGTTGCTTGTTGAGACGTGGCTGGTGAAGTTCCATCTGTTTCTTATATGGTTCCTGTGTCGCTAACAACTCGACAGAGCGGCGTCGCTTCCGATTCGTCTGAGCATAAGCCGTGGGGCGGCATCGACAATGCTGAACCGATATCTTGGAAGTCCGAAGGTTCAATATGCAGTCCCCAGGTATTCAAAACGAAACTGGCCCTCGCCAGACGCCATCGCAGACCCGACTCAAAGGAAACCCCAGCCATATCTGTCACGGGCCCTCCGGATACGTCCCACAGATCCGCCAATCGAAATGCCTTGGTTTTCGAACGCCAAATCATCTTGAACTCTGGCGGCCAAACCACTCGCCTGTCTCTCCAGGCCTCGTCGAAATCGATGGATCCAGGGGTGGCAGAGATGATTTCTGAACTCCAGAACCTCAACTCGTTTTTCCAGGAGCAAGACGCGAATGCTCGTCCACCCGCGCCTCCACCACCCTCCCTTGTCGTTTCAAATTCTCATTTCTCACTGCCGGTCTCGCTGGAATCGTCTGGAAATCTGACTCCCGGTGTTCCTCTTGCATTGGCGGCTCGTAGAGGCAAGAAAATGCTGCCGCCGTTGTCGGTCAAGCAGTCTTCCGACGAGAGCGAATACCCCAGTATGCCCACTGCATTCCTTGGTTCTCCCTCAACCTATTCCCCCAAGTTTGAATTTGCGTCTCACCCTAATCGCCGTTCGATGGATCTTCAACAAATGGTTACGAGTCTGAGATCGCAGTGCGCCTCGATTGACTCGGCCACTCCGCCCGACGAGATTCAGGAAACTGAGGCAGACGGAGAAGAAGACGAGTGGGCATTTGCAAACGGCTTCTTGGATGTGCATAGTTCCCGGCCATTTGATTCAGATTTCGTCAAGAAACCTCTTCTACCCCACATGGTCGACTACGCCGAAGAGTCGCTCACGGACAGTCCCTCATCTTCGTACAGAGGTCCCGTTTCGGCCATAAATGCACCTCCTTCAACGCCTCTCCCACCCCGCCCAGCTCAACGGACGAGCGTACGAAGCATCCTGAAGAGTTCCAAGAGTGTTCGGTTTGCTTCTTTGCCAAACGAACGTCCAGAATCTGTCGAGGTCCCAACTGTCGTAATACCGCGTCGATCGCTTGGGCCATCGAGTCCTCCCATTAAACGGTCACTCCCTCCACGACCAAGATCCCACACAGTGCGTCCTACAATTCCTGCGCCTCTTGCGTCTCCTCCTCCCAAACCTACTCCCACACTCGGCCGAGTTCTCGATCAACGGAGAGCAACCGCTCCCGGCACATCCTATCACTTGGCTTCACCGGCTTCGTCTCCCGCAAGGCCCTCTGTTACTCCCACTCCCACGAGAACCCCACCCAAAAAGGCTGCCGTCAGCGGACGCCGCTCTCTCAGCCGTGTGTTTTCGGCTGCCACTGTTACGAAGGAAAACAAGCCCAGCTCGCCGAACACGCCTACTACGGCACCAAGTCGTGCGCGGTGGACACTCAACGAGAATGTGCTCAGACGTGCATCCGTTTGTGCGACTCCGACGGAGGCCCAGACCCAGACCCACAAAACTCGCATGCCTGTTCCTCTTCGTAATATTTTGACGAGGTTTAAGTAGTCCATATATACTTTTTGGCTGCCATAATACCATGAGATGCGTGTCTACAGCCTCTTATAGCATCCGCTTTTCTTCTATGCAACGTAATGATACTTCTGCGGACGAAGATCATAGTTTCGTTATCTTGAGGAAGCAGCCTGAGATCGGATCGACCATCTAAATATCCTTTCGTCGGTGTTGATCTTGCCCGGAGTTCAAGGTCAATGTATAGTTGTCATGACTGAAATCGACCTCCAGTATTCATCCCGGTATCTTGTAAGCTCGGGCCACATGCCGACATTTTAAATAACATTAGACATACAACCCACCCAAAATCACTTACAGCACACTTAATGTACAACTACCATAGTCTTACCGACTCCATGTAGTAACAAATATGACTCCATCATCATCATCATCAGCCGACGATTCAAGTGTCAGGCTGTGGAGGAAATCCCCCCGGACTATTTTCAACAAGTATGGGGCAGGCCCCAGGTGAAAGTCTTAGGCCCCCAGTAGACTATGGAAAAGAGCCAGGAAGAAAAAACATGAGAAAATCTAGAATGTGG
This sequence comes from Mycena leptocephala, assembly GCA_029378395.1. Lineage (NCBI taxonomy): Eukaryota > Fungi > Basidiomycota > Agaricomycetes > Agaricales > Mycenaceae > Mycena > Mycena leptocephala. Next base: position 4,325 of record JARJLF010002679.1, on the reverse strand, counting down.
ATTGATCGGACCGGTCAAAGCGAGACTTTGCAGCCTAATTTAGAAATTTTCTACTCCAATTCCGTAACCATTAAAAACTTAAAATGCTTGATCCCGGCTCTCCCACTGCCCTATCAACACTGGATTTAGACTTGTAAATAACCAGGAAACCATAACAAAATCAATGTGCACGGGCAGCAGTGATGATTGTCATTCTTTATGATTGCCAACAAGTCCCAGCTTTGATTTGGTTTCGGCGAATGTGTTTTTCAATCTTTCTACGGATTTCTCGTATTATGCACACTACTACAGGCTCCTGGGGGGCTCTACTAATGTTATATGTCACAGCATGCTGTTTCAGGCTGGATTTGGCTGAGTTGAGCAGGTATACATTAGTACTGCACTACTAGTGCTGCACAGATTGTTAGTCTCTCCTAGACAGACACTTCAACAATTTTTCACGTTGTACCTCCGTTTGTTGAAGTCTGTTCGTAAGCGCGGGGGTCCGATCACGGCGATCAGAGTAAAACCTTGTTACATAATCATCGGAGTTTGAATTTACCATGGATTCTCGTCGTTTTGACGGCGCAAGGCATTTTTCTTATTTTCTTTTGACGCAGTCTCACTATTAGTACTTATCTGCGACGATCTGCCTCTTCAGAATCTCCCTAAACATGCTTGAATTGGGGTTGTAGCACATGGTTCAAGATGAGGTGACATGAATGTGACATTTGCCCTTCAACAGTTCAACTTGACTCTTCCACAGCAGCGTCAAAAGCACTCAAAAAATCCAAATAAATTTGAGCAATCACAGAACATGTATATAAATGTAATTGTGGTGTTTTCAGACGGCGCGACAAGGAGCAGTGTGCTCATTTCGTGATTATGTAATAAGCTTTTACTCTGATCGGACACCTGAGCTTAAAACAGGACTAACAGATTGTACACTATGCTTTGTTCTGTTGTCTAGGCTCTACTGTGAGATTGTTGCTTTGGATGCAATGCAGTAGAAATGGTTGAACACGCCTTGTTCTTCTGTTGAGGAACTGCAACAATTGTTGACATTTAAGAGGTGTTCCTGGTGCTAGTGCAACCCCTTGATAGAGTGTCTACAATAGCCCCAGTGCAACAAATATCCTGAAGAGCCTAATATTTCGCAGAGGTTGCAAAGTGTTCAAAATATTTGCTGTTTTGAGGGAGAACCAATGGATGGCAATGGTGTGGCCGGATGAAGCGTAGATCCTACTGCCAATGAGTCTATCCTCCTGCTATCTAGGTGCCCAAGATCTATATCCCTGAGCCCCAAAACTTCAAGTCAAAAGAGGTCAGCTCATTGAGGGTCACTCAGTACTGGTGGAGCACAATATACTAGTGATCTGCTGAGGTGTGGTGCATTCATGAAGACCAAAATATAATTGCTGACACCTCTCTTTTTTCTTCACAATTTTTCTGTCATCGTTTGAGCAGAATCCGGTTTCAAATTGAAGGGAAGGTGCATCTTTTAGTCCCTTGAGATGGAGGAAAAATTAGACATTTTTGAAGGTATTCTCTCCCTTGTACTTGTAAGCTATAACTTGGTATGTTCCAAGGACCGAAAGGGACTATGCTAAGATAATATTATCCTGAGTCTTGGCATGGGGAAACCTGTGGGGTCTGTGAGCTTGGTTTAGATGACAGGAGGAAATTCAGGGGTGGTGGTCTCCACCATTTAAGTTTTGTGTTTGTTACAATTGTTACAATTGTGAACCACGCCTATGAGTTACATCACTGAGGTACAACTATAGTCAACCACAGTGGGCCATGAGGGATTGTTAAGTGCAAGTAAGTACCCATCTTCCACCACCTCTATTCCTGTGATGTCACCACCTATCTGTCCACACTTCTACCGCTTTCTGTGTCTTTTCTTATACATTCAATGTTTTCTTCAACTTCATGAATTCATCTTCTTGGACATTTCTTTTTGCCAGTCCCCCCAGATGTGGCAGTCAGAGTTGGATCAGATGTGAAGTGGTGGATTAGATGAGTGTGGGTTATGTTGGAGAGCTCATAGTTTCTGGGGGAGAGAGAGAGAGGGTGATTAACAGCGCAAACTACACTAGGTAATTAAGAAGCCGTCATAGTAGGACTACGCAATATAAATAATAATGAATGATATGTAGGATATCGTTTGCGGTGGGTTCTACATAGTGTTCGAAGGATCCAATCGGTGGTTTAGTCTGCGATGTGGAACACGTCGTGAGTCTCGGGTAGAAAAGTATAGGGTGACCTTGAAGTAAGTAACGCATAGGTAGATCATAGAGAATAAGAGGGAAAGAGAGCATAATGGCCAGTGTGGTATCTTGTGAATCTGACCCCGAGAGAGTCATTGGAGGTTAAGTTTAACCTCCAGCGCGTCGTGTGCGTGGCGGTGTCAGTGTCTTGCCATCTTCTTTGATCATCCATCCCTGTCCTCGGTCTCCTCTCGGTCGCCCCCGTAGCCCCGGTCGATCTCCATCCCCTTCGTCCGATCCATTGTCGTCTTCTTCCACCAGTAAAGGCTCTATGGCCCGAGGTTGGCCGTCTTCGTGAACGCGCCCGTCTTCTCGAGAAACAACGCCAGTCCAGTCCCGCCAAGTCCCCGCAGGCCCTTCTCTGTGCCCAGAATCTCGGGCATGGAGATCTCTTTTGATACTTCCCTCCAAAATGTCCCGGTGCCACGTGTAGGTCTCGCACTCCCGCAGGATGTGCACCCACGTCTGGGAAGCACATCGCTTTTCAGGATATACCTAGTAGTAATAGCAATGGCTTTCTACCCCTCCCCAAGGACTTATAACCTTGTGTTTAGGCCCCTTCATTGGCCTGATGGTCTAGTAGTATGATTCCTTGTTAGGGTAACGTGATGGTAACGTGATGTTTCCACCGTCACGTGACTTTCGAGGAGGTCCCGGGTTCAATTCCCGGTTAGGCCCTTTTTGCTCTTTTACACCGCCTTAAGACCGAGGTCCCGGGTTCAATTCCCAGTTAGACCCTTTTACATTGATTCAAGACAGAGGTTTTGCCTCGGCCAGGCTCTTTTTGAGATCAAGACATTTTTGAATGTTAGATGGAATAGCTCAGTTGGGTGTGGTAGAGTGAACAACTATACCTGTTAGATAGAATAGCTAAAGGTACAAAGTAATGAGTAAGAGACAAAAGGAAAGTAAGTAAGAGACAAACCTCAGTTAGGCATAGTAGAGTGAACAACTGAGGAGCGACTCGGTAGGTATGCAATATAAGTAAAAGATGTAAAAGATGGTGGTGTCCATAGATCTACGAATATTGGATTTACAGGGGGATCAGTTTACGCAGGCGGGCCTGGATGCCACTTAGCATTTGCTCCTACCACTGTATCTATGGATAAGACTATGTTTTCTAGAGCATGCCAAGTTGTAGCTAACAGTACGTCTGCCTCTATAATATACTGTGTGCCCAGTTGCTCTCAATGAGCTTACCCCACTTGAGGCTGTAGATCTCAGGCAAATAAGCAACTGCACTAGCCTTCCTGTGTGGCCATTGCTCACTACTACACTGATCCAAAATGTCACTACTCCACAAATCACACCTGGCTGGCCTTTGACATGGCAGGACCAACAGATAGAACCCAGTGGCCTGGTACAAGTTCTCTCATCCCAGGCCACCACTGACAGGTTGAGCCTTGCACAAAGAGTCCTTGAACATATGTAAGAGCAGAGAAATGAACTCCCGACTTTAGAAGGGGCAGGCACTATGATGACTGCGCCAGTGCAGGTAGTGATCAAGGAGAGATATGGAAGCAACCAGAAAATTATATGCCACTGCACTGGGCACGACTTCATGTTATGGACGATAGCAGGTGCAGGAGGGCACACCACAGTTCTATAGAATGCTTAGATTAAAGCAACCGGCAAGAAGGAAAACAAGGAGGCGAGAGCGAAGCCATGGCCTGGTGTATAAAAAAGTAGGAAGACTCACCGTACAAGGGAAGAGGAAGTAACAAATTGAATAGTCAAGTATGAGAAGTCCGTGCACAACAGGGCATGAGATACTGTTTATGCCTGGCACAGAGTATTGTTATAAGTTATCTGAACAGTGAGGACATGGCTTGTTCATGAATAGCAGGTGCATGATGGCACTGCAATAACAGCAGGGCGAGCAGCCCTGAATAAATACAATCCGATGTATGGGGAAATAGTTTGAGGGTGGTAGGTGCGCAGGAACACAAAAAGAGCCAGTGTGCAAGGACACAACTTGATATTATAGAGAATAAATGGCATAAGGCCATTGCTCTTGTAAACTTGGAAATCGCAGTTCGGAAATGGAATCCGGAACAGATCGGGTGCTTACCCAAT
>JARJLF010002678.1:0-31708 GCA_029378395.1 Mycena leptocephala | reverse complement strand
TGGGGGAGGCAAAGAGAAGAAGGAGAAGAGATGCCGGCTTTGCCGCAATTTGGGAGCTCGAATAAGGCGTACCTGCCCCCGCCGGTCGCACCTGAGATCGTGGCGGCGCAGCACTCGGCACGTCCGCTCGACGGGAAGACGCTCGCGAATCTGGCGAAGCGCTTTGCGGACTCGATACCGGAGGGCGAGTTTAGCGTCGCGGCGCTGCAGGGCTGTGCGTGTTTTCTCTCTTCCTCACTCTGGTCTTGTCGTCGTCCTACGTCGAGTTTGCGATACTTCTCACTCCTTCGTGCTCATGCTTATATACCCATCATGCATCACTCCTTGATCCTCCCTTCCTTTTGCGCGTTATCGATTGTAAGACGTGTGCTGATTTTGATGGATCGCATGTGCAGACCTGCTCAAGAACAAGTCGCGGCCCGAGGCGGCGGCGATGGAGGCGGCGGCGTGGGTCGTCTCGGAGCGCGAGATGCGCGAGCGGCTGCAGAAGGAGAAGGAGGCCAAGGAGACGAGGGAGAAGGCCGAGGTGCGTTTTTCTTCATCGTTTTTTTCTTTGTCAGCATGCGCTGACGACTGCCAATGTGTAGCGCGAGAGGAAGCGGGTTGCCGCGGCGGCGAAGAAGGAGGCGAAGGCGGCAAAGGAGAAGAAGGAGAAGGACGACGCGGAGAAGGCGCCGGCCGCGACAGTGGCGACTCCGGTGCCTGTGGTCCCGGTACCTTTACCTGCGCCGACTGCGACGAGCACGACAGTGGTGGCATCGACAACAGCGACGACGCCGGCTGAGGCAACAACCCCGGCGCTTCCCGCTCTTGTTGGTGAAGGATCAAGCGAGCCAGCGGCGCCGGCGCCACCAGCAGACGCCGATTCTGTTACTCCTGCGGCCGACCCGACTCCGATTCCGACACCGCCAGCGGTACCGGTCGTCCCAGAGCCGCCTGTAACGGTAGTTGTCCCCGACGAGAGTGACAGTGAGAGCTCAGAGAGTGAATACGACGACGACGTCGAGCGCTCGCGCCCGATTCGCCGCGTCTCACCCTGGGCGCCTGCGCGCCCTGCGCACTCGCAGTGGCCCAGCCACCCGCCACCCCCGACAAGCGGCTGGGGCTCGTCGACGAGCTGGTTATGACTAACCGCCGCCGCCCCGCCCACGCACCTCACCCTCGCATCCCCACTTGCATCTACACCCGCACTCGCATCCACACACTCACGTTCACCGTCATCGTCTGTTTTGCATCCGGCCCGGACCACCTCCCTGCCTGTCGCGCAGCGGCACGCGGGCGGGTTTGCGCTGGCGCCCCACCTGTATCCTATGCACGTCCTGCTCCGGGTCTATCTCGCTCATCTGTATGTTTTACTGCTGCATCTCATCACGTATCTACTCCCTGGGCGCGACACGCAGCGCCGCCGGTGAGCGCGCTGCTGCGTGTGTCGTCGGACGGACGCGTTTTACGTATCTCACGATGTCCCTCCGTGTACTATTTTTTGGTGTCCTCAATGTGACATAGGTTGATTAAACGCGTGCGGTCTGAATTTGAGGATGGATTGTGTTGTTGTTTTATGCTCACTCCGGATCCCTTCCTTTGTTGACACGCGTAAGCATGTGGGTACTTCTTTCATCTCGCTTTCATTCTTTCGTCGACTCAACATTTTGCGTTGCCAGGTCGACAAGCCGAAAGAACCTCCCAGATGTTAGGGTTTCTTTGTCACCTGAACTTCGTTCGGCTCCAAAGCTGCGACTAGCCACAGATACCGATCACTTTGACGTTTTCAAAGCCTTTCTTTCAGCTTTATCTTGAGCCTTGTCTGATCTAAAAGTCATGTCATGGCGCTTTGTTCTAGTTTTGGTATATAATGTGCAACGGGTCCTCTTAGGATCATCCCTTCGAACTGGTTTCGTCCCTTATCGATTCACAAATCTTCTGGTCAGCGAAATATTCCAAGTGGCAAGTAACTCAATAGAGCAACCCAGTCGATTTTTGTTGATTCCTTCATAGGTGCTGGTGCCACTGGATCCTTGACTGCAAATGTCCTTTCATTCCTCATGGGCCACCATATTCGCCGTCTTCAACCCTGAAAACCCACGTCACATTGCACTACATGCCAATATGCTGTCGTCCTCCGCCAACTCCGACGACACAATCCTGGCGCTCAAGCACCTGGTTTCGGCGCTTCGCCGTTTCCCGCCTGAAATCTTGGGAGAGATTTTCATGATTTGCATGGCAGACGCGCAGGGCGATCAGGAGCCCGGGCTTGATGTGCGCGAGGCTCCGTGGGTGCTTGGTCAGGTGTGCGCCTACTGGCGAAGAGTGGCTCTTTCCACCCCGCAACTGTGGTGGAAAATTGACATAAATTTGGAAGACCGCCCCGGACCTGTTGACTACTGGGTCCCTTGGAGGCCCAAGAATATGATTCACCTCGTCGACCTCCTTCTCCAGCGCTCGGGGAATTGTCTCCTCACTGTGAGAGTAGGAGGAGAGAATGACCTGGCCTCGCATCCTGCCCTGGACATGGTCATGAAGGAATCACATCGTTGGGAACATGTTTGGCTGTATCTGTCGGTCCCGCTTCTCCGAAGCCTGGCCGGAATCAAGGGACGGCTTCAGTCCCTGCGCACTTTGGAACTCTATCCCTCAGAAAACGTAGATGGGCCGCTCGCTCTCGATGCGTTTCAAATAGCTCCCTTGCTCGACAGCGTCAAGGCCGCTTATGAGCGAACCGCTACAATCCTTCTCCCTTGGGAACAGATGCGCTATTATTTTTCGGAGTGCGACGATCTCTTATCATTTTCCACCAGCCTCAATGGGATGCGTAACCTTGTCATTTGCCACATTGAACCCCACTACCGCGGAGAGCTGGTCGCTCCCGCACAGATACACCTTCCACATTTGCGCACCCTCCATATTCTCGAGGGCAGCCTTCGTCCTGGTGCCCGCGCCATTCTGGTCAATTCATTCACCGTTCCCGAGTTGGAGGAACTCAAAATCGAATGTTGCAAAGGCGATCATAACATCGTATCCCACCTGATCGCCTCGTCCTCCGGTCGTCATGCTCTCTTCGAAAATTCTGGCTGAAGACACCCGCCAAGATCTCTGACGAGATACTTCAGTTCTTCGTGCACACACCGACACTCGCCGTGCTCACCCTCAGGGCCAGCCTACTCACGCGCGGTGTTGCACAAAGGCTAGCCCGCGTCGCCGACTCCCACCCCGGTCTGCTCCCCGTGCTCCAAACGCTGCTACTCGACGCCGAATTTCCCTCTCGGGAGGTCGTAAAAATGGTGCGCTCGCGGATCGACCGCAGCCTTCTCCCAGAAGGTGCATCGGACAGCTTTTTCTTGGAGGGGCTTTCAATAAGGGAGCATCCGCGGATGGGTGGCGCCGCATTCGATGCGCTCTTTGAGATGAGGAAGAAGGGCTTGACCGTGGAGGTGTTGGACTCGGACGAAGACGACGACGAAGAATATTGTTAAGGTCTGCCATCCGTGTCGAGTGATAAGCGACTCACAGTCTGCTTTAATTTGGCACCATCCTCCACGGAGTCGGGATCAACTGCGCATAATAATTTTACTTTTTTACGGCTCATCGATTCAAGCTATCCTACCTAGCCAACGTTCAACTGTATAATCAACCAACCTTTTCATTAATATTTTGACTTGATTCTAACCGGTGTAAGCTCTACTAGACGTTTTTGTCGACTCGCGTTATTCAAAGTTGTGGGTCAATAAGTTAATTGGCTCGATGTTGGCTCTATTTATGCCTCCGCCTGTGACGCGTCTTCGTCACATGAGCTCGGACCGCTTGCGAGCCGCCAGCTCTCCATTAGTCCATATGCGAACTTCCCACTCAGCCGCTCGATGGTCTTCTCTGTGGCGGGACGGCTGGGCGTCCTCCAAGGGGACATATGCAAATGCATTTGTTCAAAATGAGACTACGTCCGATTGGCGGCCAGCCTTTGCCCTCAGTCTCGGGCCCTCGGCAGGATATGAGGCTTGGATGATCTCTATGCGGAAGGACGCATGGTCGTTATCCTATCTCCCTCCGAGGGGACTCGGATGCCTGACTGTTTGTGTCTACCCAATCTCAAGCCATTCAATCCCCAACTCGAATTGCACGAACACACTCCCCTTGCTTCCTTCCTTCCAGACTTTCTCCCACTATCCCCGGTCCACTTAGCACCTCCTTTCAGATTCCGAGAGCCTCCGGACATTGCTCCGGAAGCTCGACGCCAGTCTGGGTATCAAATTTACCCGCGTAAGCGCTGTCACGACATCTGCTTCTATTTCCTTTGATTCTGTTTTCCATTTGGAATGCCGTCCTCGTTCGCCGGAATATTTACTCGGAATGACTGTCTCGTGGAAGAGTTTCTTTGAATGAAGTGTACGACGCAGCCTTGCAGTCACCGGTGCTGTGCTCTCGGCCAACGTTACTATCACTGCGCCATGACTCGCGCCGCGTCTACATTTAGGGTTCAATGACGGCGACTTCGCACTGTTGAACTCTCCCGAGCGCTCAGGTACACCCAGCATCACGGAAGACTGCCGATCATGTTAAGCGCAAAGCTGTCATTCACGTTTCCAACAGACACTGGATTCAAATACAAGCTGTTGAACTTCGCACCCCAGATCCTGTAACCTTATTTTGACGCGCGCCACAGACTCCCACTCATGCACTCACACGCCGGCCGAGGCAGGGGAATAGCCGCTTTCCCGCTTCTCTTGAATGCAAGTACAGATGAGTACAGTTGTTCAATTTCAACTCCGTGGTTGGAATTCACCTTGAATTCATATATCAGGTTATTTTTGCCCACTTCAAATTCTTCAAAAGAAATAATCTTGATACATGGTCCGATTAGGGAGACTACCTTGAACTCACCTCAGTGGTGTTCCTTACGACATTTGAAAACCCTCCCGTCCGCTCTACACTCGGCGAATATATAATAATACTGGACGCACACCCAACCGCGCTCACACTTCAATCTGATGACTCGTCCTGCGTTTGGCGTATCAAAATCAACACCTTCTCCACAGCATCGCAGCAAATGTTGTATCGACTATCAGCTTCGCTGCCAATACCATTCCCGGCACATCATAACCACCGAAGCGCTGTTGCACCTTATCGTCCTAAATCTTAGTACCCACCCACCCAGCAAGGGACATAATACTGATCTATGCGTCATGTTTGAACCGTGACTGCGAATTATTACCGCAGAATGTTGCGTTCTCTCTGTCGACGTGGCTGTTGGCGGACGCAATAATCGACACTGATCAACATCTTTCGCACCAACTTAGACTTGTCAACCAGTGACCTGCGGAGGCAATACTCGCTTCGAGCAAAGTTAACCTCGAGGCTACAGTGCACCAGTAGCTGAGAAACGCCTCCGGAACATTCTCATCACCTACTATACAAGCGCCGTCTTCCTGGACATCGATATCATAAATCTCCGGCGTATATCCACTTGCCAAAATAAAATACGACATATGAAGTAGGGACCGAGCCCGAAGCAAATTCAACCTGCGGCGCAGTGATACATTTCTATTAATGCTCATTTACTTCACAACTGACTGGTCCTAATTCTAACCAAAACCACCGTTGCCTCTCATATTTTCGCGCAGGGACGCCAACTTCATGTTTTGATACTGATCAACGCTTCTGGTTGCAGGGACTTTCTGGTTTCTCGGAGTCTACTTGATCATCAGCTACCGCTGGGGGCAGGCTGAGGGCGTAAATTAAGCTCCGGGGCGCAGTATCGCGCAGATCCGCGGCTTTGGCATCCCGCATCTGTTCTGTTGTGTTTCGAACCGTGCAACACTGACAAATTCCTAGGGATGGCGCCGGCGGCTCGCGAGGCCTAGAATTAATTTAGAGGTATGATAGACTGTACGCGCGTAAATGCACCGACAGGAGGTCAACGCGGTCCCCGCTGTTCGTTAATTTTATCTCTTCGCGGCCATCATTTACAGCGACCTCGAATAAAATTTGCTCGGTAGTTCATTCTTATGTTCTAGCACTCGGAGTTCCACGCTGCTTGTTCCACAATTCCGCTTGTCTTTTGTCACCTTTCCCTTTTATATGATACTCCCTCATTGAAAGCCAGTGAAAGTGAGTATGTTGTCCATGTACGCATGATTTCCGCACCGGCCTACGGCCATAGCGTATGCTGCTAGTGAACCGGAATGGTAACGGCGACTCCCCAAAACTCCATCAAACGAAGCTTCATCCTGTCATATCCATATCATGGGATTTGCGTTCGTAGCCGAGAGAATCGTTATTATAACGTAGCGTACGTACACGAGTAACCAGGTACTTGTCATTGATTCCAGCTCGAAATCTCTTGAAATTCACCATGTTGATCAAGGAACGCAGTTGAACAGAAACTCAACCACGATTGGTCGGCCCTTCGGCGTTCTCCGGCGTTCTTTATAATTCAACATTGGCGACCTCGGGAGTTCGAGAGTGATATACACACACACGAGCTTTCGATCCCGGAAACTAAAGAGCCGCGAAGGGACCGACTGTGTGGTCAGTTTTCTGATTAGATTGGCAACATACTGCATGTCAGCTACTCTTGCTGTCCCGGGCATCGCTATCGCGAGGACGAGGACGCCATTGGGGAATTGTGCACGGAGATGCGGAAGAACGTACCCTCCGTGCCCCGTTCCGCGCGCCTGATACGCTCGTGATAATCATCGCGGCGGGAGAACATCATTCACCCAAGCAGATCTGTCATAGACTTGCATCGTTCGACAGGTGGAACGGCGCGGACATTACCGGCGTGGCGTTGCTCTCGGCGCATGGAGGTTATGTTCCTGTATGCGGGAGTAGCCTCTGAAATGATATCATACCAGGAGGTATCTATCAGTTACTTAGACTTGGGCGACGACTGCCGATCAACGAGGCAGCCGACGCCAAAGAACCTGCATCAGGAAAATCCAAAGTTTGCCACATAGACCCACAATGACCTGCATAGCACTCATAGACGTCATAGCAAACAGGCCAACCACATAGAAAGGTGGGAGGGGGGGTTCAAATCTATAGACACCCATAGACACCCATAGTTCTCATGTTTGTCTATCATAGTAGCCACAGTAGCCAGAGCTATAGGGCTCATAGCACTCAGAGTTGAGCAAAAAAATGAAAAGTTTTTTTTCCCTCCTACCCATTTCAACTTTACGTTCCTATTGTTTCTAATGATATGACTGGTATAAGTTCTAATGAAAGCCGACTTGTGCTAGACTGAATTCAACTCGACTCAATTAATGTAAATGAATGCTACTCTCGACTTCGCGCGAGCAGATAAATCTTAAAGGGACAAAATAACCTCTACACTAAAGTACATAACCATGCAGAGCAATGGTGCTTTATGTGATACTACAGTTGTTCTGCCTCCCAGCACCATTTGGGCCCTCGCTCACCTCAACTAGATACATTCTTCTGATGTATTATGTTTGAAGTAGCATCGATAGGCAACATAAACCATGAGTGTGGTTGATATAACCAAAAATCTTGCCTGAGGGTCACCAATCTAAAAATAGACCCAAAAATGGAAACTTATAGAACTGAATGAGAGCTACAAAACTCGTTAAGATCATTTCTCAAGAACTGGCTTTGTTTGACATTGAATTGCAAAATACTTTCCCGGATGCAGCAGTTTTTCAGGAATTGGACCATCCTAATCAGGTCAAAATATGCGACGTTGGCAGATTGCGTTCAACCCAATTGAGCTATATTGTCCCATGATTGACGATAAGATTAACTACATTAAAAGCTACAGCTACTCATAGACCATGATAGTAGACAACAAAATTTATGGACCATCATATGTAGTTCACGATAGATCGACATAGCAACCCAAGACACTTTCATAGACCCTCATAGACTACCAAAGACCCACATAGTTCCCCTTGTGTCTATCATAGACCCTCATAGACCACCAGAGACACACATAGTCTCCCTTGTGTCTATCATAGTATTTCGGATTTTCCTGATGTGCGGGGTTGAATCAGTTTATTTATTGATGGATGCAAAAAAGAATTGAAGAAAATTAACCTGGAATACATAAGTATTGGGCGCTATTCATGTAAATCAAGGTAAGTATGATCATCAGTGACGTTGCTACCCACGTCGACCCAATGTTACAGAGGGCGGTCCATATAAATGTGGAAGTACTCGGGAAGGGGAAAGCGAGCGCCAAACCTCATTCCCGACAATGATACAGTCTTAGAATACTCAAGCTATTGTGGTCCGCTGGTGAATATGCTGTATAAACTGGCCGCAAATCAAATGAACATTGGCCCGGCCTCGGCGTCAGTAACCGCCGTGGTTGGCTACTGGGATAAATGAATGGCATACAATGTGCAGGAGCATGCATTTGACTGTAAGAAATGCCGAGAGATGCGATATCCCTTTAGGCGGGCGAACGGCCTGTACATAATCTGAAGTCTTTGGGACGCACCTTGTTCGCATCGCTCGTGAGGACAATTTTATTCGCTACCGCAAATCCTAGGATTCCTACCTCATACTGTAATAAATAGAGCCCACCTTATGGAATGCGAACCCGAGTGATAGCAGATGAAATTTTGGGTGATTTTAGTAGTTGGAGTATTCCAGGAGATGCGAACTGGGGAGCCTATTAGATAGGTTGTGCAAAAGCCGCGCGAGCCGCATGCAGCATTTTGTGCATTGTGCAATGCTGCAGCTTTTGCTTCGCTGTTCTTGGTTCTTGTCTTTCGAAGTACCATTCAATGCCTCCTAAATCTCATATTCCACTCACGAGAGTGTTATGTTTTGGATGTGCACCCGTGGGAGGCCGCATTTTTCAAGCATCACGAAGGCATCAGTCACTTTTTCCATACTTTTACGTCTGCCATGCAGCAGAGGCAATGCCAAGGATCTTCCCTCTCCCCACAGCACCTCGCCTCAGGTAAGTTTATATTACAATAGTTAATTGACACCTCTCAGATTTCAAATTTGCTGTGCGGCTTTGCACAATGCACAAAATGCCGCATGCAGCTCGTGCGACTTTTGCACAACCTATCTATTGAAAAAAGGATTGCCGGAAAGTCAAAGTCAGCTACTTAGTCTGTTAGTTACCGCGCTGATTACCCGGTATCCTGCGTTATTATGTAACCATCACGGATGCATGCGCACAGGATACCGGGTATCAAGCGCGGTAACCAACAGACTCTGTATCAGACTTACGAGGCACGAGTAAGTGTACTGATACTAGAGCGTCTGTCAAGAGAGACTAAAAGTCAGCGCCATTTTGGGCGTGCGTGCAGCGTATCACCACGGAATGTTACAGTGGTGTCTTGGTGTTGTCACAGTGCCTAATATTTCCTCCTCGACCGACGCACCGTCCAAAAATTCTGAATCCAATCTGAATCATTAAAAAGGATTTTAGGGACGACTCGGAATGCCAGTCCCGAGTTGATCCGCGCTGTGTACTACCGCATACTACTTTTTTCTTTTTCGCACGGCGGTCATTCTCCTCCTTCTCTCTTTCGTCCCAGATTGTCCAGCCCAAAGATGTATTTTGCGCCCGTTCACCAGGCCATTATAACCTCTGTTCATTTACCTGACACCGTCACTGGACGCGAACTAATTTTCGCTCCTGCTGGTGCCACGACGATCTCAGCGTCTATTTTGCTCCTTCATTCCGTGCTCGCCCTCAAGTCTGTCAACGACTTGCTCGCGCGTGTCGGGATTCTAGAGGAGCGAACAGAGAAGCTCCCTCGGCCCGGAATCGGCGAAGGCCTTATTCTATGGTTCCGAGTGGCTCGTCTACTCGGTTGTTTGGCACTCCTTGCCCTCTCAGTCCTTCCATTCGTGTCTGAACATGAAGACAAGCTCCATGACGAATTGGGCCAGGAATTACTTCTGATTGCACCTTATGTGAGTTGTTATGCCCATATTGGAGCTAATTTCACATGAACATAGCTGTACACTTCGGTTTTGGCCTTCCTCTCCGTCAGTCCCAAGAATACACGCCATCGATTAATTAGACACGCAAACTTTGTTCTGTTTCTCACGTTCTGCGTGTATGTCTATCGGGATCTTTTACCTCTGGCCACCTTTACGGGCGTTCCGGCGGATCTCAGCGAAGGACGGAGATTGTGGGCTAAAATCGCGCTCCTATGCATCACCGCAGTGATAATTCCTCTGTTCACGCCTCGGCAATATATCCCTGTCGATCCGTTGGTGAGCTTCCAGGTTTCCCTTCTTCGAGGCGGATGGGCACTTAATTCGAACAAAGAACCCCATGAAGGTCCTCAATCCAGAGCAGACCGCCTCTATATTCTCCTTTGCCTTCTATTTTTTCCTGGATCACATCATTTTCTTGGCCTACCGTCAGTCCGAACTGCATGAAGATCAACTCTATCCTCTATGCGACACCGATGCCGCCACCCATCTCAAAAGCCGAAGCTTCAAGGCAAGACACTCTCAAATACCTATCTGATCATCCACTAACGTCACAATCCTAGTATTTGGACAGCTTTTCTGGCAACAAATCGCGCCGTCACATTTTCTTCGGATTGATGCGTGTTTTCTACCGCGAATTCACGATTCTGGCGGGTATCCTGGTTCTGAGAATTCTCACAAATTTTTCCGGGTATTGTTTCCGATGTTGACCGAAAATTAGTAGTGCTGATTGACTATACAGACCGTTTGCCATGCAGCAGTTGCTTCAGTATGGGCCGGCTGGCATATCGTATTCGCTCCTTCTGACTTTGCATAGGTATATCGAAACTCAAGCGGAAGGCGCTGTTATCCGCCCATGGGTTTGGATCTTATTGATTTTCCTCGGCCCCATCGTCGGTACGGCAGTCAGTCCTGTGTTTAGAAGAATGCTTACCGTTTCTCTTAGGAGCACTTGGGATGCAGTTATATATATATATCAATGTTCGTGACACTTTCCAAATGCGAAGTCCTTGATCTAATAGCCCTTTTAGACCCGAACTCTTGTTCGAACCGAGGCCATCATTACTCAGCTAGTTTTTGCCCATAGGCAAGTCGGCGGACTCCCCAGTTACATTAACCTTAACAATTTCCAGTCTGCGAATCCGCATGAAGGCCGAAACCACTGCTGCGAATGATTCGGACAATCTCCCCACAGTCGAAAGCCCTCCATCTGCTATGGGGTCTGGTTCGGACGCGGATAGCACAGACGAAACCGTTGCCTCGGAAAATGGCGAAAGCTCGTCCCGTTCAGAGGCTGGCTCCTCCACCGTCACGGTACAGGCGAGCACCACGAGTATTAAATCGACAGCAATCAAACAACCGCCGA
Source organism: Mycena leptocephala (assembly GCA_029378395.1). Classification (NCBI taxonomy): domain Eukaryota; kingdom Fungi; phylum Basidiomycota; class Agaricomycetes; order Agaricales; family Mycenaceae; genus Mycena; species Mycena leptocephala. The sequence goes on along the minus strand of JARJLF010002678.1, from coordinate 20,424 downwards.
AGCCTGCGAAAGAGGAGGCTAAGAACACCGAGGGCAGTCTAGTCGGAAAGATCAATAATTTAGTGACTGTAGATCTGGGAAACATAGGTGCGCATTTATTATCGTATTTGAAGGGACGGGCTGATGGGGCTTCAGTGGAGAGCAGAGAATTTTTGAGGCTCTTCATTGCTATTCCGCTTCAAATCGCAGTCGGGATTTGGTTCCTTCACGCTCTCCTGGGATGGTCTGTCTGGGTCGGTGTTGCCTTGATCATTTTGCTTCTCCCTGTACCTGGCTACAGTTCGTCTTTGTTCGAGTCCCGGTCCTTCTTGCTCATAGGTTGTAGTGGCGAAATTGGTCCAATCGGTGCAAAAAGAGCGATTGAAACGGACGGATGAGAGGGTTCAATCCGTGACCGAGGGTGCGCGTATTGCCATTCCGGGATTACGATGCAATTTTGACGCAGATCGTAGCGGTGAATGTCCTCCGAATGGTAAGTGACTCTTGTGTTGTTGCTGGGGGGCTCACCGCTGGTCAAGGTCAAACTATTCGGGTGGGAGGAAAAGATGAAAGTTAGGATTGGGGACAAGGTATCCATCCTCTGAGTGACCTGGAGCTTCGTTCTGATCCCGAATAGAGAGATTCCGAGCTTGTCTTGAGCAGAAAAAGACGCATTTTGGATTTGGCTAGTATCCTTGTCAGGTACGTGATTTGAACTCAGTTATTCATGTGAATGACAGCGTACAGTTTTATCATCCCCGTTAGCATTTTCCTTCCTTTTTCTATCTTTCCCTTCTCAAGATTTGCTTGACAACGAGGTCATAACAATGATCCTGACCTATGCCACCTAGTGCGACTGCTCTATTTAAATTCATTCGCATGCTGATAGCTTCTACAGTGTCGGTATACTCTCCTTGGAATTGATTTTTCGAGCTAACTCCGCTGCGAAGACCTTGATCATGAGCCAACCTCTCAACGCATCCAAAGTTTTTTCTAGCGTGACTGTATTCGATCTCTTGAGGTATTTCACCCAGGTTCCTCGTTTCCAAAGGCTAACGGCATCAGGGACACTATTAATGAGGTATAACCCTGCTCCAATAATTTTACGCAGACTGAATACAACTCCCAGATCACATGGCACGTGAACGACATAATAACCGGGAAGGTTTCGCTCGACCGCGTGAACAATTTTTTGAAAGAGGTGGGTTTCAAATTCGCGAACGAGGACATACCGATTTGAACTTGAACGCAGACCGAATTATTGGATTCCTTTGACGGCAAGGAAACCCCGGCCCTGTTCCCTGCGGATCTATCGACAGATGAACGCATTGGCTTCTGTAACGCCAGCTTCTCGTGGTCCAAAGAGTCAGACGGATCTCTCACGCCCTCACAGCGCCAGTTCCTGTTGAAAGTCGACGGGGAACTTATATTTCAGAGGGGCCGGATTAATTTGGTTGTTGGGCCAACTGGATCAGGTGCGGGTCAGCGTGATTCCTTTGAAAGTTGTAATATTCACTGGCCGCAGGCAAGACCTCACTTCTGATGGCACTTCTGGGTAGGTCCCTAATCCAGTCTTTGTTCGTGATTGGGACGTGTTGACATGAGCATTCCAAGGAGAAATGCACTTCATTCCATCCTCGCCGGATTCCTGGTTCCACCTCCCTCGTGAATCCGGTGTTGCATATGCTGCGCAAGAGTCCTGGGTCCTGAATGAAACCATTCGTTCCAATATCGTTTTTGACAGTCCGTTTGACGAGGAACGTTACAAGAAAGTTTTGTACCAGTGCGCATTGGAGCCAGATCTTGGTCTGTTTGAAGCGAGTGACGAGACCGAAGTTGGCGAGAGAGGTTTGCAGTTTCCTTTCGGAATTGATGTTTCACTCAGATTCATCAGGTTTGACACTGTCGGGAGGTCAAAAGGCACGACTTACCCTGGCTAGGGCTGTGGTACGTGATTTTCAAACTAAAAAACGGGTCTCCGAGTCACAACTTTCAACAGTACTCAAGGGCGAGCATTTTACTGCTTGATGACGTTCTCGCAGCTCTTGAGCAAGTCCCCAATTTCTTCTCCGACGCATCTACGCTGACCTCCCAACAGTGTCCATACTGCACAATGGATCGTTGAAAAATGCTTTGGCGGTGATTTGATGGGTAAGTGACTGTAAATTTGCCTTTCCCGCGCTGACACAACCAGAAACTCGAACTGTCATCCTTGTCGTGCGTCATTTACCAACTTAAATTCCGCACTACATGATGAACTAGACCCATAATGTTGCATTGGCTCTCCCAATTGCGGACTTCGTCGTTACCTTCGGGTCTGACGGCCGGATCGACAGCCAAGGCTCCGTTTCAGATGTCACCAAGCGTCGCTCTTTGGTAGCGCAGCTCTCCATCGACCAACAAGCCCTGGACAAGACACAGCAGGAAATGGACGCCCCGAATCCTGCTACCAAGCCGACCGATGGAAAGCTCATTGTGGCTGAGGAAATTCAATTAGGGCATCTCAGCGCCTCCTCTTGTTCATCTTTCACTTTTACCTGAACGCCTTTAAGCTGATGGCCCTATCCAGTAAAAATGTATCTCTTGGCCTTGGCTGGCAAATATCCGGTCTTCTTCTTCGCATTTTTGTTTGGTAGCATACTCTTTCAAAACGTCTTTTCGGCGTTGAAGACCTGGAGCTTGGGTTACTGGGCACAGCAGTATGACCAACGTCCTGCTGAAGAGGTTGATGTTGTCTTGTAAGTTTGTTTTCCGCACCACGATGCACATTCAACCACTGATTGTTTCACAGCTATCTGTCCATCTTCGGTTGGTTTTATCCCGTTCATAGTGTTTTGCCTTCTAAAAATATTCAGTCGCAATTGTCACTACCTCCACCGCTACTTTTGGTGTCTCGTACATCTACTTTGTATTTGGACAGTTGAGAGCATCAAAGGTGATACATACAAACCTCATCAACTCGGTTCTCAGTGCTCCGTTGAGGTGTGCCGCCCATCTTTCTTTCCTTGCCGATAGTGCATTCATTCCTTTTCTTTTAGATGGCTTGACGTCACCCCAACATCTCGTATCCTTGCGCGCGTCACGAACGATGTGAGATCTGTTGACGACTCCATCGGGAACCAATTTTGGGGTCTCTGTAATATGTTGATCTCCATGATGGTGTGATCGTTCCTCTCTGCTCAAAAAACACCAGGATTGAGAAGCCCAAAGATAAAGTTTTTCGCTGTTGTTTTATACGTGCCCAGCTTCCTCCTTCCCGGAGCTTTCGTTGGCGCTCTCGGGGCTTGGATTGGACAAATATACGTCGCTGGCCAGTTGCCAGTGAAACGATTGATGTCAAATACTCGGGCTCCAGTTCTTGCGCAGTATGTTTGCCGGCCTTCGAGGTTTCTTTCTCCTGACACCTTCAAGTTTCGGTGCAGCTATCGGAGGATTGGGTAATAATTCACTCATGTTGGTGGCGATCAACTAATAAACATTTCATTTAGTTTCAATCCGCGCATTCGGAGCTGAATCCAAATTCGGTACAGAGTCGCGAGCCAGAATTGATAGATATACGAGAAGTGCTCGGAACTACTACAACCTCAATCGGTATCAGAATAAAAACCTTCCCCACCCTTTCCCCAGTTGACAACTAAATAGCTGGGTCTCCGTACGCGTTAACGTCTTAGGTTCAGGTTTTTCAGCAGCCCTTGCTGCCTATCTCGTCTATGTCAAGCATAGTAGCGCTGGGGAAACTGGATTCCTCATAAACATGGCAATCACGTTTACCCGTTGAGTCTCGTCCTTCTTTGTCCTCCAAGTTTTCATCGGCTCATGGAATGATTCAGAGCTGCTTCTATGGGTTGTCAGTGTCCAGCCGATCCTATTCTCCGGGTTTTTCACTGACGTGGATTATCCATAGGTGAGAGTGGCGAACGAATTTGAAGTGGAAGGTGAAAAAATCGATGTTTATCCTGATATTTCACTCACATCTGAAATAATAGGCAACAGGTGAAATTATACGGCATCTACCACTCAAAAGCCTCATGTCTTTTAGTCTTGAGCGGATCCAAGGATACATTGACATTGAGCACGAAAAGGCCCCACAGCAGCTGGGAAACCTCCGGCGTATTGGCCGGCAAGCGGAGAGCTCCGAGTAGCAGGTCTCTCCGCTCGATATTCCGAAGACGGCCCGAAGGTATTGCACGACATATCGTTCCATATAAAATCGGGAGAACGAGTTGGCATTGGTGAGCACATGGATGTCTTTCTAGAATTTTAATTCAATCGCACGGAGTCGGACGTACCGGTTCTGGGAAGGTACTTTATTCTCTTTCGTGACTGGGAAGAGTGCTAATCGGTCGCCAGAGCTCGTTGACGCTCTCACTTCTGAGATGCCTCCCCACGGAAGGTTCAGTGACGTACGATGGACTGGAGACCTCAGAGTTGAACCTGGACGCGTTGCGTTCAAGCATTACGATCATTCCACAAGTCGTCAGTGCCGTGGAACGTTTGACTACTTATTGCTGATTGACTTCCCTCAGCCTGAGTTGCTCAGCGGTTCATTACGAGCGAACCTTGATCCTTTCGGTCAATATGATGATGCCGAGCTGAACTATGCGCTACGCGCTGCCGGCCTCTTTGCTCTTCAAAGTGAAATGGATGAGGGCCGAATAACCTTGGACAGCGCTATCTCTGCCGCCGGAAGCAATCTCTCTGGTACAGTCCCCTTGTTCTTCAATGGAATCACTCTTGATATATCCTCCTCCTTAGTTGGGCAGCGGCAAATATTTGCGCTGGCAAGGTAAAATCAAAGTGTGCCGCACGGTATGGCAACATCTCAATTTCTATATTTGTCCAGAGCGATCGTGCGCAAGAGCAAGATCTTGATACTGGATGAAGGTGAGTTTCTATTTCCGACCCTTCAATTCATCTCATTCGCGTCGAAACAGCGACCTCTGCCATCGGTAACCTCCTTGCAATACCCGCGCAGCTTTCTCCCGGAACTAATCCATCCTTCAGATTATAAAACCGACTCGATCATCCAGAACTCTCTTCGGCAAGAGCTGCGTGGGGACGTCTCTTTAATCACTGTGGCACACAGATTGCAAACAATTATGGACGCGGATAAAATTGTACGCGGCCAATACCGTTTTATTGCATCGTGCTGATCCGTGTCCATGCAGATGGTCCTCGAAGCGGGACGTATCGTGAGTTCATTGGTCTTGATCGCTGCAACTCACTGATATATATATCAACCCTAGGTCGAATTCGACAGTCCGAAAGAGCTGTTGAGAATCAAGGATGGGAAGTTGCGTGCCTTGGTGGAAGAGTCTGGTGATCGAGACGCTCTGTATACCATGGCAGGTGTCGATTAAATCTGACCATCGAGATGGCACCGTACACATAGTGAATGTGGTTCGCGATTCCTGTTCTTTATCCGAGTCTAACTTCCTTGCAGAACCTAAATTCTCCAGTTGCACGGTGTAGTGGAGGGTGTTCAGGCTAGAGATTTTTGGCTCAGAAAAATTGATATCTTATCCCGCACATGTGAATGAACTCAACAGCACCGTAGCACAGCTGGAAGTGCGCCGGTCTCATACCATCTGCTCGACATTTGAGTAATCCGGAGGTCGCTTGATCGAAACAAGCCGTTGCTATTCTTTTTTCTTCCCCAGAGTTCTCCCTGAAGCGACACGCATGACTCGATTCTGCGATTCTGACTCGAATGGAGCTCGAGTCATAAGTGCTGCCAGTGCGGACTTGAGCGGTTAAAGGTATAATTTGAGGATGGAAAAGCACAGAAGATCGTGGACAATCCATGTTGCGGTCATAGCCCCACCATGGCGACATCTCTGACTGAAGTGGATTCAATGTTTTTGCGTGTTTATGTCCCCGCCTTGACGCGTTCGATCACGTGCAATCATGATTCTTTCAACATTTTTCTTTTTCCTTTTTCCTTTTTTTTAGGAGCGTTTAGGACTCCTAGGTTGCGCAGCCGGCTCAGTACTCTGTGGCATGTTGCCAGGAACATATAATCTCAATAACACCGTAACGTAGTCAAAAACCATACTAAATATCGTCTTTGGAGAGCCTGACGCACAAGGGAGATGGACGCGGTAGATCGTGCCATCGTGGGGTAATTTGGTATTGGAACGGTTTAACATGTCCTCAACATCAAGTAAATAAATCAGTTGAAGCTCGAACGAACCAGCGAGAAGCCGCACGAACGATTGCAGTTGTAAATCCGATTTCTGGTTCAATTATTCTGCCATTGGAATCGACCGATTTAGAGATGGTGACAGTCAAGAGCGATAAGACCATAATCCATATCGAACTCTGGATTCTAGCCAGCTCAGTGCTCACCTTGAAACTATCGCTACATTGCTTCCAGTTGGATCATTCGAGCTAACGTACGCGTAACAGAGACGGAGTGATGTAGCGAATGATTAATATTCGTTGAGCAAATATCATGGTGGCAAAGAACTCCAAGGGTAGTGAGACGAGTACAACAATGAATCAAATTAGGAACACCCGGGACGCGCTGCGAGCCGCACTCGCGCATACGCCCTTGTCGGGCTCGCAAGATCCGCAGCCTCAACGAATTGTCTGAATGAAACTTCAGCGTGCGCAGCGACGGCAACAAACCAAAAAATAAATGGTGCTTGTTTGTAGCACAGCGCCATCGTTCACAGTCCGGCGAGCTCGTGGTGCATGCAAACCTCGAAGCCACCAGCTGAGGTGAAACCGATTCCATAGCGAGCCCTCCCGCAGCGCCAAGCCAATGGGTACTTGGGCCCATCGTAGATCTTCCGGTTCCGCGCACCCTCTCACTGCGATGAAACCACATGGACATGCCATTGCTCAGGCGCATGGGCAGATAATGCACTTGGGGGACGCCCTGCCAGTGATGATGTTTGAAGTCCTTAAGTAAATGGCTGTTGCATCCGAGCGGGCTATAGGCAACCTGAGATTCAAGATGCAGAGGGAATCGGCAGGAAGTTCCAACCTTCCGAGGAACGCGAGCAAAGAGAAAAAGATCTGATTCAGAGGTGGACGTGTTTGGCTATAGCTAGGTGATGCCAAATATAACCAGACTCATGCCAAACACGCCGATTTGTTTGACAAATTCTCTTTCTCCCTTGCCATTGTCCTTTCAGAAAACAAGCACCAGCCAAAGCTCTAGACTCTACCGCTCCTGCCGACTCCTCCGACTCAACAGACTCGACAACTGTTGGAGATCCAAGCTTGACCATGTGGTTCATATGGTATTTCTTATGGCTCCATGTGCTTGCCATCTGTTGCCATGCCTCCGTAGTATTTCATTTGATATTCCTTATCTATTTGATATTAACTGTACATATAAAGGTAGCCTAGTTGTAGTACAAAAACCCCACTGGTTTGTAACCCACTGCACTACCTTGCAATTATTATCTTGCTGGGAAGTCCTTGCCGGAGCCAAATTCTACAACAACGCAGACCTCGGACAAGGTGTCTTCGCGCTGCCGCGGAGCACTACGATATCGCGTTCCAGACGTTGCAAAAATCAAAACCAAACAAAAACTTTGAGTTTGGAAAACTTGTTTTTGTCAAATCTCAGAATGTCCCTATATTACATCTGTACATAGTTTATGAGTGCAGGATACCCAATCTTACATGAATAGGGCTATATCTTAGCAGAACACATGCAGAACACAACTCCGGGATGTCGGGCTGCCTGTGTTCCGCCACCAGGTCAAATCACCTCTATTGTCATCTTGGAAGCTCCTGACTTGTCGGACTCAAAACAGTCCCATCTTTTTGCTGTGTGGGTCATGCAGAGGTGCTTCTGTATCGTGTTCCAGACGTTGCAAAACCAAAACAAAACAAAAACTTTGAGTTTGGAAAACTTTTTTTTCCAGATCTCAGAATATCCCTATATTACATCTGTACATACTATGTACATGTAGTATGCCCCTTCCGAAAGGACCAGGGCTAAATCTGCGCAGAACATGTGTGGAACAGCAATTGATGATAGTATTGATGCGATCAATTGAAGCCGAAGCTGTGCCGAGAGTTCCTACCCTCAGTTGACCTCCAGGTAATTTGGACTAGGAATGATGCAGGAGGAAGCTTGCATTTCAGTTCAAAAAACTCAGAGAATAACTTGGAATTACCCAATGCAATTCGGCTAATTCCGGCAACTTCCGAGTTGTTCAAGTTAAACACACCTCGAGGTTTCATAGCCTACTACTGAAGCAATGGAGGTCAACCCAGCTAGAGAAAAGCTAGAGTACAAAATCCCCGCTTCATTTCAGCTTTATTGATGGCATCAATATTATCAACGGCCCGGGGACTCCCGCAGATGTGCCCGCATTTTCTTTGTCAATTTAATTCGTTACATCAGAGTGCATCCTCTATGTGTATCTATGTTTACCTCATTTATTATCATTACAACCTCATTAAAACCTCATTACTGAAACTTTGGAGGTGAATTGACTGAGGGTAGGAACTCTCGGCACAGCTTCGGCTTCAATTGATCGCATCAATACTATCATCAATTGATGTTCCACACATGTTCTGCACAGATTTAGCCCTGGTCCTTTGGGAAGGGGCATACTACATGTACATAGTATGTACAGATGTAATATAGGGACATTCTGAGATTTGACAAAAACAAGTTTTTGTTTTGTTTTGATTTTTGCAACGTCTGGAACGCGATACTACGATGGCGAACTTTGACACGAATTGGAGGAGACACCAATGAGCGCTCATCCGGAGCAGACTGCCCAACCGTGCGGGTACATGTTTGGATTTGGAGACAGTTGGCGGGGATGCACCTCCTCCTCCATTCCTCCATCTAGCTGATGCTCCCCCCTCCCCCCCCCTCCTCTTTCCTCGCTCCCTGTTCCTTTCTCGCTGCATTTGGACGGCGGTGGACGCGCATCGGCACTGGAAATACAAGAGACTGATGTCTCGGTGCTGGGTGGGGTGGATGTAGGTCTATGCATGGCGTACACAGGGTGGGCAGCTGTAGTATGGGAAGAGGTGTGGCAGGACGCACGGTAGAGGGCCGAGAGGATCCGGATTATAGGGTCCCTCGCAGGTGTGTCTCCACTCCATGATCAAGGTGCCACCTAACACAGCCGTAGTGGCCTGACAAAGATCTCCTGCCCAGATCCAAGACTACGATGGAGCGCTACCTGCTGGACGTGCAAAAGCTCAGCTACGAGTTTATTGGACTCCTCGCAGAGGCGTTCGGTCTGCCTTCTGATGCCTTGGCGACCGCGACGAGTTCATGCAGCATCGGGGAAAGATCGTGCAGTATCTGCAGACGGACAGCAAGAGCCAGGGTGTCGGGCTGCATCACGACACCAATTTCCTCACTTTCGTGCGTCGTCCACATACACCGCTTATTAACGGTTGATTTACCCTACTCCGCACATCCAGCTGCTTCCGGCCTCGGATTATAAGGGACTCCAGGTCCAGAACCTGTCTGGGGACTGGATCGATGTCCCGCCCATTCCAGGGACGTTCATTGTGAACATCGGCTGCGGTGCATCCATGTTTCTCCCAGTTCCTTGTCTCTAAATCGCCATGGCTTCGCTAGCCCTAGAATTCGCGACGCAGGGCCTCGCCCGCGTGACGTCGCACCGCGTGATCTCACCCTCTGGTGGCACCGGCCCCTGCTACTCTATCCGATTCTTCCAGAACATCGAGTCTATACGAGAAGAATGGGAGTGGGACTCGCCGAATTTAAGCGAGTCCCATTCTTGATGGTAATTTGATCAGCCACATCAACTCATCAATCTCGGCATCGCACAGCTGCCTCTCAGTTCTTGGTGCACACAGGTGTATTTTAACGCGTCTTTTGAGTATATTTATTAGTGGGGGGAACACCGTTCCCCCCAGACCCCCCTCCTTTTGCCTGACGGCACATCTGAGTATTTTATCACATGCTATTTCTTATTTTTCACAACTTTTACACTTTTTCTCGCTGGAAAAAATTAATCTGGTGCGGGGGAGACCCCCGTGGACCCCCCTCGACACTCGCCGCTTGGCCCACTGCGTGGAGCATCTGCTCGCCGCGGGGGCCCACTGCGTGGTGCCGGTGGGCGGAGTTTAAAGTTTATTGATGCCCGAGTCCCATTCTTGAGGACGAGTCCCATCACCTCAGGGACCAGTCCCATTATCGAAGGGCTTAAGCGAGCTAAGCGAGGTTAGCTGAGGAAATGGACGAGTCCCATTCCCATTCTTCTCGTCGATACTCCAGAACATCGGCCTCAACGTGAAGCTCATGGAGCACGTCCTCGAATGTGCGTCCACGTTCTTGCCCCACCCCTAACTCTGCTAACGCGCCTTCTGTCGGCAGTCCCACCGGAGATCCTCAAACTCCGAGACGCACCCGGCACCGTCGGCGGCACTGATTGTGCGTCGTTCTGTTGCGACACTGCGAGCGCAGACTGACTAAAACGTTCCAGCCGTCAACTTCACGGAATTCGACTGCGAGCCGTCGGGCGGCGTAAATCTCATCGGGCAGGTCAGGTATGTGTTTGTCGACTTTCTCTAGTATTCTCTGGGCTCATATGTTTCTTTCCCTGCGCAGGAGTCACCCAGACGTCGGAGAGCGTCACTACCCCGAGCTCTTTAAGCAGGTGTTCCCGAACGGCGTCCCTGCACAAATCAGCGCGTATCGAGGTGGCATGTACTCGACTACATCTGTATCTGTATTTTTGTAACGTTGAAAGACACGAGTTGAAAAAGACCGTTGCATTCTCAGCCATATCTCGCATCGTCCCGTGAAAATAACACAATCAAACATAAGTACCACGACGAACATTACAAAAAATATGGAGGCAGGCTTCATCGACATTTTCTCGAATTCATGCTTACTTTATCCTTGCCGCCTTCTAATTTGAAGGCTCAGAGTTGAGCGCAAGATCTGCGAACCGGTTTTTACATAAGCGCCCACAAAGCGCCGGGACCAACAGCAAGGGCAACACGCGACCGTTTATATATACCCAGCTTACGGTGTTATCGATTCCTACCTGACCTTCATGGCGCTCCCCCACAAGTCGACCACCCGCCTCATAAATGTCTCCGATCCCCCTCAGTGCCCTCTTCCCGCAGTCCTGGGGCCGGTGAAACAGTCCGCCTGCTTCTCGATCTGTAATGAGCGCTTGGAGGTCGATAGCACAGCGGCGCTGCGTTACTTCGTGGAACCTCCTCTGAACGTCAATCTGCGCGATGGCTTGGAAGAATTCATGAAGCTACCGGTGAAAGATCGTGCCTTGAAGGTTGCAAGACGCCTGGATAATGTTTTCACGACCTGTCTCGATTCTGAAAATAGCGAAGAGCTATTGAAGGCCGAGGTCGTGACATGGCGCGGGATTATGACAAAGTATTAATCCATCGACCGTCATACGAGGCATTTAACACAATCTAATCGTCAGAATCATATTGGGGAATAAATTTGACTTGAATGTTTCGTACTATCGAGGGGTGCTCTATTTGGAAGAGGACTGTCCTCGCATTCAACCCGAGTACGCTTTATTTACCGAAATATCCGAATCCCCGGGCATTCTGACAACTGTTTTCCCAGCCGCAACAACGAGGGAACTTATATGGGGCATGTTCATCAAGTTCACGCCCCGAACTAGCATTGACCGTTTATCATGTAGGCATAAATTTGAAACTGTTTGTTCGACCTCCAATCCTTCTGGCGGGCAGATGGATAGCGTGGATCTGCATACTCTGTGGAATGCGGCGATTATGCGCACATTGGGTTCGCGAGTAATCAGATGAATATATTATAATCATACTACAATTCATCTAAAAATTTATTTGTATGATGATCTGCGAGCCGGATTTGCAAAGAAAGCCTGGAGCGCGTCGCAGTTGCCCTTCCCTCTTCTTCGTCTACCATAGCTATCCTACATATATATGCATATTTTACTGCTTTAATCTCGTCCTTGTTCCTGTTTGAATATGTTGTCGCCCTGTTGGTACTTGTCCTTGACGACTTCTGGAGCTTGTCGAACGATTCGGAACGAATCACAAAAAAAAACTTGTCTAAATTTGGACATAGCTTGTCGGCTTGTTCACTTGGGCACTTAGTCGTCTTGTACGAGTACGTACAAGCACAGCCAAGCGATCTGTCAAAATCGCGATGATTACACCAAACACTCCCATAAAATAATAAAAATAATAATAATAAATGAGAAATCCCACAAGTACTATCAGCGACTGCCTATCCGGCCACACTAGGTAACCGGCCACTTGCCTAATATAAGCCGGTGCAACGTATAATACTCGGATTTGGTGGTTGTTGGTTGGACCACGACCTATGGGGACCCTGTAGTGTTGCCGCGACTCGCGACTCCAACTCCCCAAGTCGACTTAATGAAGTCGACTTGAGTCGAGTCGAGTCGAGTCGCTTGGCCCGACTCTGTCGACTTCGGAGTCGAATGAAGTCGACTTGCCCGATGTGGAAGTGCCACTAGGCACGCTCATCGCTCGTGCTATATCAGCATGTTGCGCGGGTGTTCCCACTCGGGCGTTAACAGCCACACAATTTCCATCCTCTCCTCTATTCTAATGTTACTCACTATCGTCTCTCCCATCACCTTTCCGTCTCCTCCAGGTTCCCCACTGCGCAAGGTCTCCAAACGCGCTCGATTGACCAGACATCAGTACACGTGATCGTGTATCAATTCGCGTCTCTCGTCTCAAACTCGTCGTTGGAAAGGTTTCGGACGCCAGTGTAGAGAAATACCCATTCCTCCTCATTCATGTTGAGCTTTCTATCCCTTCTATCTCATCTCCCTATTTTATTCTCGAGCTTACATCGTTTTGTATCCCAATTAGGCCAAAAGCGACGCTATTCCAGAAGAAACGCGTTCGACTCGGCGTGCGCCGGGGATTGACTCGCCAGAGAACTGGTCACTCTCTTGGCAACGTTGTTCGGGGGCAACGCGTCTCCCTATTCCGTCTTTGCGCATGGCCTGGTCGGACAAAGTTTCTGATGGTTTGGTTAGCTGGAGGCTATACAACGGACTTTCTACGTACCGGCTGCATTTGTAATTTTCTTTCTTCCTCTCGTCTGCGTCTCTGCTGGGCTCTGGTGACGCACGAGTACGCGTACAGCCACCCCGATCATGTATTTAAGTGCTGTCAATGCGACATTAAGGGGACTTCTTCCTCTTGCTTTCCCCCCCCATCTCTTGGAGTCTCTGAGTAAACTATCTAGTCCTGAGGGTCCTCCGAGTGGACTGCGAGTTACCAAGCATCAAGAATATTATTACTGCAGAGCTAAGTCGAGTTTTATCTACATTACATCAAGTTCTATACTACGGCTATTACACAGGCACCCGCTCGACCCGCTTCACTCAGTTCCTCACCCGGGACAAACTCATCTTCTACAGTGGAGCCCACCGCGAGGGAGCAGGTTTTCCGCTGCGTTCTCTGCCTCTTCGTCGCCGTACAAACCCCTAACTAACCCCTAATTGTCTCGAACATATTCCCCGCCATCATGGCAACAAATGTCCTTCAAATCCCCATGCCCTCGGCTCGTTCCTCTGGCGCCCCTCGTTTCGATGGTAAGGAGGTTACAGCGTTTCTGACCAGTATAGTGCAGCACGGAGTCAACGCCGGCATTACGGACCTCGACAACCTCGTACCCTACATTCTGCAATACTCTAACGATGAAGTTCGAACCCTCATCCGTTACATGCCCGAATTCGACCCAGAGAAGATTGGCAAGACTTGGTCGAGAGCCAAGGCCCAACTCCTCCTCCTTTACGGTCACTCGGAGCGTGTTCCCGACTACACCGAGTCAATGCTCAAGGATTATTGCGAGAAACAATCCGCTAAGTCTTCGTTCACCAATATGTTAGATATTGAACAGTACTACCGTGGCTTTTCTCAGATTGCCGTCCCTCTCGTCAAGAAGTCCCGGATTTCAGAGAAGGAGCGCGACTTCTATTTTATCGCAGGCATTCCGAGGGTAATAAAAGAATGGTTCCTTACCCAAGTCCCCGAGGCGAAACGTAAGCGCTCTGATCCTCCCTCGGTTGCAGAATCTATCGGTTATTTGCAGAAACGATTCGACGACGACTCCCTGACCTTCGAGCCCTGGGCCGAGGAAACCCAAGCCATTCCCTCACAGAAAGCTACGTCCATTACCTCTATTTTTGACATTGAACCGCCTAAATCCTCCCTTCCCTCTCAAGCCCCTCTTCCTGCCAATGCGGTTGATGATTTAGCCAGACAAATTCAGTCGCTCAACTTGAATCTGGCAGCCATGGTTGGCGGAAATAATCCCCAGGCCCCTCAGCAGGCCATTCAAGGCGAGTATGTTCAACCGAACAATCCTAACTCACGCAGGTGCTTTATGTGTGCGAAACCCGATGCGCATCAACTTGGTCTACGCAACTGTCCAGAGACGCATGCCTTACTCGCTGCTCAAGCCATACGATTTGATACCAACACATCCCGGTATGTTACAGCGGATGGAGCTGATTTGCCACGAATTCCTCCCGGTTTCGTTGGTGGTGTTGCAGATTATATACGCGCGCTCGCTCGAGACCGTGCTGCGAACGAGGCTCATGCCGCGCGCGCCAATCCCATGGTACTCTCCTACGGCACTTCGAACGTTCTCATGGGCGATAATTTTGCGGTATCTTCCCTTGATTATATGAACCGAGAAGCTGATCCGGTTACTCGTTCAGGAAAAGATACAGGTGTTCGATTCGACCCTACGAGACGCCCCGAGGGTAAAGGTAAAGAACGAGAAGTTCCTCCTCACATGGGTGCAGGCCCTGTGACTGGGCCCTCGCGCCCAGCTGCTGGACCTATGCCGACGGCTCCACCGGTCAAACCGGCTGGTGCATCCCTTCCTGCGCCTCCTATTAACCCGATCAATCGTCAAGATGGCTGGAAAGACTCTCGCCCGTCGAACACCAAAGCTCGCGACGATGATGTTGTTATGCGCGATGCAAAGAAACCTGCGGCTGGCGATAAGTACCGTATAACTTCTGAGATTCAGGAACGCGCTGACGCAAAGGCCGTGTTCGAGGGCACCATGAAGACACAAGTTACTCTTCCCCTTCTCGAGCTCATCGGGCTTAGCCCTCAGCTCCAGAAGTTGTTCACCGACGCGACTCGCTCGAAGCGCGAATATGACGCGAAATCTGCTGAGTATTCGGTTCGATTTTCTGATCCAGAGGCTGAAACTCTTGTGTACAGTGCAGAGGCGGACCACTACAGTCCTCATGGTGTCTATGCGGATGCTCCGTTCGATGATATCAAGACGTTCCTGGTGAATTATGGGAGCGCTATTGCCAAGGTCCCAGAGGCCCGATATTTTGCGATGAGTACTGGCTCGATCAATGTTCAAATTGGAGACGTTGAACTAACCGCCATGATTGACACCGGGTCCGAGTTGAATTTGGCGAGTATTTCTGTCCCCTCTAGATGCAATCTTCCAGTCGATTTCGAGGGTATGAAATGGGCACTCAAGGGTATTCACGGTGGGCCAGAACAGTTGCGCGGTTGTTCCACTAATGTTCCAATTCGCCTCGGCGGCCATAATTTCCCTCACCATGTTTTCATCTCTCACCAGGAGCTCGGTCATCATGATATGATCCTCGGCCAGCCATTCCTACAGTGGTTCGCTGCGCGCCTCGATTACGAGCGCACTGGGGAGGTCAGCATGTATTGTGGAAAGGCGGAGACAGGAAAGTCCATCCTACAATTGTTGTTACCATTACTGACCCTAAAGATCCTCGTAACACGACGGCCATTACTCGTACTCATTCTCACCGCGCTACTGTCGAGGAGATTACGGACGACACCGAGGATTTTTGACTCGGGGGAGTTCATCTGCGGTCTTCCTGCCCTCTCCCACCAATACCCTCGGAAGATCACTTGAAGCGTTAATGGGCAAAGCTGAGTTCTCTGATTTTGATTCCTTATTCCATCTATCACCGCCTCCGTCTCATGATTCCTTCCTGTATGACTATTATACTGCCTCCCGTCCCGAATCCTCTCTCGTCTCCTCTCCATGGACAGATCGACTATTAGCTGAAATTAATTCTACTAGTTCCGGTATACCCTCGAAGTTCTTCGCCATCGCGCGGCGTGCTAACGCGGCGGCGCGGTGGGTGAATGCGACTGCGAAAGCCCCTCAGAAGAAGCGCTACAAACCAGTGGATCGGAAAGTTAAACCGGTCGCAACCACGCAACCCGATCCTCAAGCTCATGTTTTCCGTCCTATCCCCCGCACCACATTTACTGAACTGCCCACTCATCCCCCAGATTATCGTGACCTCAAGTACGGCTCTCGGGTCACCAGGGAACGCCTCAAATCCATGCTCGCAAAAATCGAAACCGGAATACTGTCCGAAGCAGAGATAAACCTCCTGGCTTTTATTGCTGTTGCGCGTGAGTCCGCATTTGCATTTGAGTATTCCGAGAAGGGTTCGTTTTCCAGTGACTACTATCCCGACTACGAGTTTCCGGTCATCGAGCATACACCCTGGCAGCGCAAGCCCATTCCGATTCCTAACGCTCTGCTCGAGGACGTTCGCAAGGTAATTAGTAATGACGAGAAAAGCGGACGGTTCGAATCCACAATCTCAAGTTATCGCTGCGCGATGTTTCCCGTCATGAAGAAACCTGGATCTGAACCCCCAGTGCGAATCATTCTTAATCTTGAGCCTCTTAACGCTGTGACGATCCAAGACGCCGCCATAATTCCCAACGTCAATGATTTCGCTGAGTCTTTCGTTGGTTATTCCATGTATGGGCTTGCAGATTTATTCTCAGGTTTTGACGCCATCTGGATTCATCCGAGTTCGCGTCCCATGCAAGCTTTTCATTCGCCTCTCGGACCTAAACAACAGGCTACGATGGGCCAAGGATATTCGAACGCCATGCAACAATTTACCCTCCGCGTTGCACATGCACTCAAACCGATCACTCCGAAAAAGGCGGATCCCTTCATCGACGACTGTGGTGTGAAGGGTCCTCGCTCACGGTACGATAACGAACCCATACCCGAGAACCCTGATATTCGCAGATTCGTTTGGGAATATGCGCAGAACCTTGACGACTTTCTCGGGACTTTGATCATGGCCGGCATCACAGCATCAGGTATGAAAACTGTCCTGGCTGCATTTGACCTCCACATCGTAGGGTCTGTGGTCTCATACGAGGGCTGGAAAGTTTCTCCCAGCCTCGTTCAACGCATCCTCGATTGGCCAGTACCTACCTCTGTCTCTGAGGTTCGGAGTTTTCTTGGGTTGGCTGGCGGTGTCCGCAAGTGGATTCATGGATTCGCGATGATAGCTAAGCCGCTCACGGTTCTTCTTCGCATTGTTACTGTCGAGTTTCGCATTACAGATGAAGCTATTGAAGCACAAGAAAGTCTGAAACTCAAGATTTCCTCGGCTCCGGTGCTTGTTCGACTGGATTATGATGCAGCTAAGTTGATTTCGCATTTGCCCCGAGTATCTGATGAAGGCCTCATGATTGTAGGGGTCGATTCGTCTTGGATGGGTGCTGGCTGGGTCATATATCAGATCACAAACGCCTCCAAACGTCCAGCGCTCTATGGTTCCTGCACCTTCAATGCTACCGAGCAGAATTATGGCCAGCCCAAAACGGAAGTTTATGGAGTTTTCCGCGCATTCAAAGAATTACGCCACCGCATCTGGGGAGTTCATTTCCGTTTGGATCATGACGCTAAATCGCTCGCTAAAATGCTCCGAGAACCAGATGACGTTCCGAATGCGCCTCTTCTTCGATGGGTTGCCTGGATCCGCCTGTTTGATTTTGAACCAAATCATGTGCGTGCTGAATCTTTTAAAGCTGAAGACGCACTCTCTAGACGTCCACCTGCCCCGAACGACACGAATTATGACGATCAAGATCCGGAAGAATTTCTTGAAGCTTATCTGGACTTGGTTTACGCCGGTTCGCACAATGCTCCACCGGGAGCCACGCTCTCCTCTGCAGTCAAGTTCCTCATTGAGTCCTCCTACCTCCGATTGTCTACTCCATATCACCAGATCTACGCCTCGAAAGGTGCTCAGATGCCGATTTACCGAATCACCTCCGCCTTCCAAGATATCCCACGGTTCGATCTCGGTGATCTCAGCTCGGAACAACTTGATCCGTCGCAACCGTACTCGTACTTGGCCCATTCCGCCCTCCGCTACATTCGCGCTCACAACATTCGCGCGCTCCCCGAGTTCTTCCAACGCAAAACTGTTCAAGCAGTGACTGCGGAGTTTTCCTTCGGAGATGAGTTGATTTCCTTTGAGTATATTGATACTGAGGTTCGCGCTCATAGTATCCCCCTTGCTGAGCTGGTATCTGCCAGTGCTGCTCATCGACACAAGACTCTAGACCAAGATTCCCGGACTTTGGCAAGAACTACGCAAATTCCTGCGCAATGGACATATCCCAGCGTTTGGTCTCGGACCGAGAAAAGCTGAGTTTCCTTAAACATGCTCGCCGATTTCTGCTCCATCAGGATCGCTTGTGGCTTGCTCCGCGCAAGAAGTCGAACCAACTGCCTGCACTCGTCATCGAGGACATCGAGAAACGAGGATTATTGAAGGCACAAGCTCACAACGAGTGTGGCCACCGCGGACGCGACGCAGTCTACGCCCAGCTACGTGACCGTTTTATTGGCCTAATATGTACGATGATATAGCTATTTTATCAGGTCCTGCATCGAGTGCCAGAAGGCTATCAAGCGTATCCCTGTTCTCCCATATAACGAATCTTGGCAAGCACCCCTCCTCCGTCATTTAATATTGACTGCATCCACATGTGCGATGGCGTCGGCGGCATGAAGTACATTATTCAGGCTGTCGAACCTTCGATTCTATGGCCCGAAGCACGCGCGGTGAAGAAACTCGACGCTCCAACTGTCGCTCGGTTCATATACGAGGACATTGTCTGTCGATTCGCGTGTGTTCCTTTCATCAGTGTCGATGGAGGCTCCGAGTTCAAGGCTGAAGTTCTGCATCTTTTGCGCACGCTTTATAATTGCACTGTGATCATTTCTACCGCTTACCATCCCGAAGGAAATGCCCCCGTCGAACGCAACCATCAACCTCTTGTTGACGCCCTCTACAAGTGTACGGGAGACGCGAAAGGGAATTGGCCGAAGTTCCTGAAAGCGGTCCTGTTTGCGATGCGAGTAACCACGAGCAGAGCTACGGGATTCTCGCCATATTACCTCCTTTACGGTGTGCACCCGGTATTTTGCTACGATATTACTGAAATTACGTGGCAGACCCTCGATTGGCACAAAGTCCGCACGCACGAGGATTATTGGCAATTCGCGCGCTTCAACTGAGTCGGCGCGAGCCGAAACTTGAGGAGGCCAGCAGGAAGCTTCGAGAGACCCGAAGGCGCGCGATTGAGGATCTTCACAAGCGCCACCATTCATGTTCGACTTCGCTGATTTCGAGGAGGGAATGTACGTCTGGCTGCGCGAGTCGAAGCTGGATGAGACCAAAGGAGACAAAGAGAAGTGGACTTATTCTGGACCGTATATCATTCATCAGAAACGCGACAGGGATTCTTTTGTGCTGCGCGAGCTCAGTGGCGCTGTTCTCAAAGGTCATGTCAATATTCGAAGGCTCCGGTTGTTTTATTACCGCCCCGAACACCAGACACTCCGCACGTCGCTCAATTCGCCTCCCAAGCCTACTGTTTCCGCTAACCCCCAATATCGTCTCGACTACGCGATGCAAGCGCTACGCGAGGAGTTCGAAGCTGAGTCTTGAATCAATTCATACCTATCATCCGAGACATACACCCTATACCCGTTCCGACATCTTCCGTTCTGAAACCTGTACACCACTGCCTCCTCTCCTGTCTTGCTTTTGCTTATATATCCGGACCCTTTCTTCCCATCTCCCCACTCGTCTTTTGACCCCCATTTTTCTGCGCTCACTATGAGTTGGCTTGACAGAATTCCCCCTCGTAACCGCGTCGCCACAAACATCACCAAACGCGGGTTCCACGAACCTACAGACCGACTCCTTGGTTTCCCTCTCGATATGTGCTTCGACTCAATTAGTGACCACGACGACCGTCTGGACCCCCGCAAGAATGCCAGCTATGTCCGCCACGACCTCGCTCTCAAGTATTACTACGAGGCCACAGTCTATCACCAAGTCGAAGGTGAGTGGTGTTCATTTCCTATTGTTTATACAATCTATCGCCGCGACCGCGAGCTTCGGCGTGCGGAGATCGTTGACTACCTGCGTCATGGGACTATTCCTGCGCGATATCCACCCAGGGAGAGCGGCGGCGTTATCAACGAGCCAATGAACGAGGAAAACTTCGAACGCATGATGGGGAGGTTTGACATGCGCACATTGACCTTTCCAGCGTACTCTTCGATTCGAAGTACCCCGGTGTACCGACCACAGTCGAGCGTCTCTACGAGCGCGGCTCCAA
>JARJLF010002677.1:0-31724 GCA_029378395.1 Mycena leptocephala | reverse complement strand
CAAAAAATGTAGATCATTTCAGTGGATTTTTTTTGTCGCCGAGGGCCAGTGTTGGGAAGAAGGAATCAGAGAAAAACGGCACAGCCACCGGAATATGCCGGGACGCGTCTTAATTCGCACGAATCAATACAGTCGCCGCGTTTTTGGCGAACCTAGGTCAGAGTAGGTGGGCTCTGCTGCTGCTCAAAAATTATTTTAACTGTGTGCTGCCACGCGGCTGGGCGTCTCCACTCTCTTTATTATAAGGCGCTCGATTCGCCGTGTTCAATTCTGCAACAATTCTATCTAACTCAACTCCAATGGGGCAAAGTGTACATAAAAGGCCCCAGCGTGAGGATAGTCCGTCGCCGTCCTGAGTTGACTCGGAGTTATGGTCAGATACACCGACCTTAATTCAATACGACTCGACGCCGCATCAATTCAACTTCCAAGTTCCTTGTCGATGCCATGCCGAAACCAAATCTTACGACACTTATTTACAGGTTAATTATGATAGGCTCTTATTGGAGTCCATTAGGGGCTATCTCTGTTTAGCTTGGTGTACGCTTAAATTGGGCCCCTGCCGGTTGTGCAACTGTTCCATCCTCTTCTATCCTAGGCGTATCGCCTGGGTAGATGACTATGGACTATGGAGTAACTGCCGGTGACGCGTGTATCGGCGTTTCGTCATGTCGTTGTTTACCCTCCTCCATGCTGCAAAACGCCGAGTTAATTTTAACACAGATCCGGTTGAACCGTTGACGTTATTTAACGTTGACAGTGAAGCTATTGTGATACGTAGTATCGTGGAACCGCACGCACAAGTGTATGCGCCGTCGGTTTCTGCGTGTCCCCATATGTTATCTTATTTTTGCTACACTTGGCATCTGCGTGCATCAACGTTTTATGTCCCCGCCGCCACGTAAATCCTCGAAACCCGTCGACTGTTCGGGCATATCGATATATAACGTGTCCAATATGTCCCTCGATCTGTAAAAATTCCCACATGCCATTCACGCGTCCGGATTTTTCTCAAGTGCTTTTACTACGCTCGGGTTGTGCCTGAACTTGAAGCCCCAGTATCAAGAAAGAATATGTAGACAGCTGGAATTGAATCCCACCGCAGTTTGTGTCAGTTGGTAATATTTGAGACCGCATCCCCAGAAAACAACTTTCTGCAAAGATGAAATAAAAAAAACAGAGGGTCCACCAGGATTTCGCCGTCGCAGCTCGAAGGACTGAAACCGTGGCCACACCTGAGTCTCTCCGAATAAGAACGACGATAGAAAAAAATTTGAAAATAAAATAAAATAGAAATCTGTCGAAAATTAGACAAATTCTGTCCGGGGCGAATGCAATTGTTCTGCAAACATAAATGAAAAATTAGATTGTTGGGACGGAATCGCACCTGGACGGTTGCCTTGGGATTCAAAAAGAGAAGGTATTTACAGGTTTGAATCGAAGGACGACTTGACGAGCAAACACGATTTCTGCGATTGTGTGCTGGTGTCTGTCACGATGATAGAGAGGCGTTGCCTTGGGATCCGGAAGTTAGCATTTCAGGTTCGAGGAAGGATAGGACATAAGGACAGATGAAATGTAGGTTCGAAGGCCCAAGGGTCGCAGGACTTATTTGGGGTGCGAGTAAATGCCTCAGTGTGTACTGCTCAGTTATTTTGGGGTGCGAGATAAATGAAAGAAAGGTGATCCATCCGCACTCGAGTATCATATGCATGATTCCAATCACGTCTACAAACTGCAGCTGCGCTTCCCCGCGAGTGAGCTAATAGTGAAGACGAAGACGAAAACGGAGGAGGCGAGAAGAACGTGCCTTCGTCTTCATGCGCGGACCAGAGCAATCCGTGTGGTGGCATCGTTAAACTCGAGGGTGGCTTAAACTCGGGGGTGCGAACACCGCGAAGGCCAGACAAGGAGATCGAGTACTTGGGTCTCGCGGTATTACGATCCTGAGACTAAACAGATGGCTGTGGACACCAGCGATGTCAACTGCATGAGATTCTTCCTGGGTCTGGACTCCACGGCATCTGTATCACGCACCACCTTGGACGCTGGCTGCCAATCCCGCGGCGGAAGCAGCCCACCCACCGGACGCGAATCTTGATAACTGACGGAGACGTCGGCCCGTACTTGGCAGGCGCAAGCTAGTACCGATGGGGCACATCGTATCGCATGCACGCAAAACTGAATGAATGGATTAATCCACGAAAATAATCGTGCCGCGCGGCATGCTTGACATTCACGAGTACTTCGTTCGGTAGATGTTCTAGGACATCTGAGTACCCCATCCTTGGATTGTTCCCGCAGACAGGACGAAGACGCCCATTAGGCCCGATATGGGAGGTCCAAAGGAACATTGGTAAAAGCAAAAGATGAATGGTTGTGAGGATCTGGAATGCTAACCAGATAGTCAATGACAGACCACTGGATAGAGCCTATCAGAGAGAGCTTTCCCCATTGCTTCAAGGCAGTTAGCACTACCCAGACATCGAATCGTGCCGTACGCCACGAGCCAGTGACGGGACCTCGCTGCTTTTGCGACATGCGAGGATCTATCAGCGATAAAATTATTTCAGGCGTTACCAGAGATTGTTGATAATAGCTACAATGCATCATGGTGCGATTTTCCGGCGAGGGATGACCATAAATGGCCTGTAGTACGGTGTTTCTGCGCGGGACCGTGCCGTGCAACCGTATATCACTGGCAGTGAGAATTGAGACCGAGACCGATTGATAATGATCGACATGCCGTTTCCCACGGTTCCACTCACTAAACTCGGACGCGTGCGTCGCGCCTTACAATTGAGCACGCGACGGCGGCCGCTTTTCGCCCATGGACAGTTCGGTGTCCTCTTCCCCATGCGCTTATTTTTCATTGCCGATAAAGTATACTGATTGAAACCTCAAACCCATGTGGAAACACCGTCAAACCCCGCTCTACCCCGCTCCAACTTTGTGGATCCCGTACGCATCAAAAGAAAATCACTTATTTCGCCAATGTCGCGTGGGCCGACATGGACGCGGAGCGCGCGTCGGTAAGCGTTTCTTTTTGAATTATTCTTCTCGATCCTCCGACAATTCAGCGAACCGCGGGCAGTGCGGGATTCCGACTGCGCGCCCGCCCGTCCCTGCGGGTCCCGAGTTTTTCCTTCTATTTGGTCTCAAAATACCCGCCAATAGCATTTCTAACGAACAATAGGTTTGAAAATTATTACTCCCGGGATCATTCCTCCGGCTCTGTTTAGATGCCGCCACCGATGGGTTTCATTTTGGTTTTGGCAACTAAGAATACCTATACGGCTTGGCGCTTCCGACTCCCGAGCCTGGACGCACACCGGGAATTTGGCGCTGTGTATGCTAATTTATTCAGCGTGCTGCGGTACCGATGCCTTTTCGTGGAGTATTCATAACGTCCGCTTTCCTGGCCATAATGTTTATCTCTTTCTGCGCGTGACAAATGCAGCAGGGATCCACTGAGATGATCAACCATTTCCTGATGGGCTCTATTCTATGTCTTCGGATTTTGTTCGAGCTCACAAGAAATTTAAAAATGCTGGTCAGTTCTGGATATAGAAGAGGGTGACTTCCATGAGCATAGAATATTCCACGAGCTCGTTTGAGAGTGCCAATGATAGGATCGATTTGTAGATATTCAAGTCGAGGATATACTGCTGGGTGACTTTCCATAAGCATAGATAAATTCCTGAGAAATATCCGAGTGCCTTGCCGAGGCAGCTGTCGGGACCACACCAATCGGACATCCAAAGCGGACGCGATTTAATCCAAATCTATTCTAATCTGGAGGAGTGGTCAGGCATTTAGGACCCCTCCCCCCCACCAGATTATTATTCAACGGAATAAACCCATTTGGCAATTGTATGTGATCTCTTGACCGAGCACCAACCAAGCACCAGTCCAGTTGACCTCCGGAGTACTTCCCGACCTTCGTCCAGCAGCAAACGCAAACTTGATAGTATTTGTTTATTTCTTTAGGTAGTTGGCCAGCTTCTGATTTTAAAGTGATTTAATTTGCGCCGTGAATCCTTGTATGTCTGGCATTCTTTTCAGAGCTCATGATGACTGCAGCGTAAGGCAAAGAAACTATCTACTGGTATTTTGCAGGGTTTGGCTCATGGCTCTCGTCTCCTGGGAAACTGATTGCCAGCGGCGGGTCGTGCAGTCTCTAGGCAGGTTTCAGCGCTAACTGAGAAATTGAAGCTCATGTCGTTTGTTTAAAAACTGGTACTTCGCAATGGTTTTAGACAATTAAACACCACATGTATAGATTGAATTAATATTAAAGACGCGTATTAACCTTGCGAATGCGACTCCTTTGGCAAGTTCAAATTTCGTATTGCCACGTTATCGTTGATCATGACCCGATGTCTTTGCCCCAGATTATTTGCTTGAACTTACTGTAAGGTGATTACCAACACTAGCGAAAAAATTGTAGCAGGCAAGTCGAACCAGCAAGAGTCTGCAACTCCGAAGCGGCACGCCCGGCCGGGCGGAGTTTTAATTGCAACTTGACCGACCCTATTACTAACCGCCTCCAACACCCACTGGCTCCAAGAGATTTTTCGCCTTCGGGCTTCGTGGAGGGGAAACACAGCTTGCCAAAGTGCCAGCATCAAGTGGCTCCCAAGATACCACGAAGAGAATGGCTTCGAGCATTCGATCGATTCACGACAGTCCTTCTTCAAGTTCTTACGCTTATTTCGTTTGTTCTGTTTTGTTCAGTGCCTTCCTACATTCTTCAGGTTTTCTGCTTCCTGCTTCTTACATTCTCAGCTGTCAGCGAGCCAAACTTGGTTACCATCTTCAGATGTTGGGGCCCAAGAGCATATTTTAGTTTGATAATCTACCCGCTGGCTCTCCCGCTCCCGATCCCGGACGAATTCCAGGAGATTCGCTGAGACCTTACTGCAGAAGCCTTTCTCGACGGGGGTCCTCTTATCCTTATGGCCGTGGTTCGAGAATCGATGCACCTACAGATTCCGGGGCAGTGATCCCGCGTCGGCCTCCTTTGATAGTCCGGACCCATCGGTTTTCTCATCTTCGTCAAATTCGCCGCCCGAGGCCACATCTTTGGGAGCGTAGTCACCCCGGGTCTGAAATCTACCACCTTGCGCCCATCTGATAATTTGGGGCTTTCTTTAGGAACGGTCGATCAGCATTCCGATTGTCTGCTCTACCAACCTTCTGGGCAGTCCTATCTTTTCCGGTTTGCTTCCCTGTCTGAATTTTGGGGCGTTGCATAGCGCGGCGTTCTAACTTGCTAGCCGGCGTGTACTTGAATACGTCAACACCTTTCTGTCCATGTATCATCGAACTTTCAGGTTTCTGTTGTGCGTGGCTCCTGGCCCTACAACGCGTGGCGATCAAGGACTACATGTCCGCTGAGAGATCTCGACGTATTCGCGTTCTTCCCATATTCGAGCAGTTATTCCCCCGGTCCCGGGGACGATTTTCCAAACAGACGAGCTGATGAAGCTGTCGACTGTAACCAGAGATCGCACATATCTCACACCGCCCATCCTGTGGCATTCATATCTGCCTTGGCATCCGTGCGTTCTTGACGTCCCCCAGACTATCCCGGTTCAGGCGGATAGGATTTCACTGGAATCCTAATAGCTCGTCCTCCGTACCCCCACGGAATCTAAAAGGTGCATCTCGCAGCTTAATTAATCTAATGCGAAGGTTGACAGGCATTTGCAGGGCGATTGTATTGTAAACCGCGTTCTAACGCGTTGACTTCTTTTGTTTCGCTATTCGAATGGCAAATAATTTGCCTATATCCATGCGGTACCTTTCGGCCGATAGCAGGAAATGAATTCGATCAAGTTCATTCAAGCCTTGAGGCTTCGCGGGAAGCCCTCGAACGACACACTGCCGCTGCTCTTCATATGACGACGCCACCATCGCTAGTTTACATAGTTCCTGGCCACGGCCAGTTCCCTTGCGCTCAACACGGCGCTTAGGACATTGTGTCCCCATGACTGTTGTATTATTCATGCGCTCATTGTGCCCGAGGTGTCTTGTCGCGACCGCGGGACTGCCCAAGCCAGCACCAACAGCATCAGCAGATATTGCATGGACTGGGAGCCTTGCTGGGAGCTGGTCTGGACCCGCCTAGACTTGCCTGGGTCCCGACGCCTCCGCCACCTGAACACCGGTGATCATCGACCACAATGTCTATCATAGCGCGCTTCTAATTTGGTGCTCTCGATCTGGCCGCCACAACGACATCACTTCGTCATATCTATCATCTGCCGGAGTTTCCCGGCTGTCTCTTTGAATTCTTGTGGCCTTTCTTAATGCCAGCTTTGTCCCAGTTTTCCTATTGTCAGAAGACACAACAATTGCAACACAACTGGTCTGCTTTGTGTTCCCTGGCTTCCGCTCTTCAGCCTCTCGTTCGTACACGAAACTCACTCTCGAATATCCTCTCCAGAATCGCGTCCATATGGGGACCGACGCGGTAGCTAACTTTGCTTCCGTATCACTTCGTACACCTGCCTTTCCGTCGTGCGAGAGATGGTGTCAGAGAGCGCTCTCGGCAGCTGCCGACACCTTGCTCATTAGAGCTATGGTGGGATCTAAGTATACACACCCGGTTCTTAATGACACCCGATACCGAATGACAGTCTTCCTGTTTTGTCGACCACGGACTTTGCGCGGACCCTGTAGTATGTTTTCCGTGGATGTAGCATGCTGTCCCATATATTCCCAAGGTGAGTCTGATACTCGTCTGTGCTTTGGATTAGCTTCAAAAATTTAACTGCGGTTCAACTCTTATCTCGTGTTTCTTGCTGCTCGGTTCTGCATTTTTTGCTCCAGATTTCATGTTAAATGCATTGCATCGGTCTGGATCTCCTGCTCGATTTGTCTCGAATACTTTTGGTTGTACTCTATCATTGGAGCCCTTGCTTGGTCGCGAGACATGATACCTGAACCTGGACAGTGGCATAGTCAGGAAGCATCACTGGCAAACATCATGTTATAACCAGATTTCAGCCTTTCCCCGCCCAACGACATACCCCTGATTGACACTTCGTAATTCTCAGGAGATCAAGGATCGTGTCTTGTGGGACTAATCTTCAACTACGGACGATGCCCTGTCGATGCGAGCCTCTTGGACAGCTTCCAGTTCTTCCTTCTCATAACTTCCCGATCGGCGCCAGTGCGGGATACGAGCTGGACGCTAGCTGGACACGAGCGTGTGGAGTTGAATTGAACAGAGAGGCTCGCCCGTGTATCGGCTAGTCCATGTCTGACGCAACCTGGGCGAGATGTCGACCGCGCGCGCGTCATCGACGTCCAATTATCGGAGCCCCACATTTCGGTAAGCCTTCCGAGATCCTGCCAATAAAAGATAAACATGTTGGCCACATGGCTTTCTCTATCCCTCGGCTCGAATTTTTCGTTTGCATGGAGAGAAAATTTATTTTCCAGGTATTCAGCACGCCACGACCTTGAGTTCAACACGAACGGCAGGACACTCGAGGATATATTTCTTCATTCTCCTGGAGGCGACGTGATTCTTCTTTTCGACTTGAATGTTAAATTTGGCTCACCCGCCTATCTGCCGGCGGCAGAAGCAAAGAACGTTCGCAGACCTTGGTTCCTTCAGGCCGCATTGTTCAATGTTAACCATCTCTACTTTGGTGGCGTCGGATACTTCCATGTCACTTGGTTCTGGGGCTCGAAAAATGTCGGAGGCGACGATGCTAAGCGCCTTTTCTGAACATTCCTTGTCTCCATGTTTCCATTCTCTCGCACAGTTAATATACCCCGGGTCCGTCTGATGATCAAGGCAATTTTAGGTGCACAAACCATCTCAATTAGGAGCGTACGGCGGTAGTCAGCCGTTTATCTGAGCGCCAAAAAGTTGACTTCTGGCTCGCCATCGGCTGCTAGGAAGGATACGGAGGTGAGAGTCCGCTGGCCTAGGGATGCTGTTATTTCGGTCACCATTCGATGAGCCCTTGGTGTGGCGGCCAGGCCAACGCAATTGAAGCGTTAAATTCTTGAAATCGAATCCTTCCCCCAGGCTCTCCTGCCAGCAGCGTACTTATTAATATTCGTTTCAACTTACACCCTGACAACATATCCATACAGGACCTACAACGTTACGTGCCTATATTTCGGCTGTCTTTCCCTCATATTAAACCACCACTTTCGCTGGATAGTAC
Source organism: Mycena leptocephala (assembly GCA_029378395.1). Lineage (NCBI taxonomy): Eukaryota > Fungi > Basidiomycota > Agaricomycetes > Agaricales > Mycenaceae > Mycena > Mycena leptocephala. Next base: position 23,532 of record JARJLF010002677.1, on the reverse strand, counting down.
CGTTGATAGGAGAGGCGAAATCGACGTCAAATCTGCTACTGCACGACTCGGACGGTTGCTTTAAGTACTATTTGCCATTTGGTGACTTTGGAATTGGTTGGCAGCAAGTGCGGGTTGAAAATCAAAACCGTTGAATCTCCAACCGTTTGAAATGGGCTCCTTCGTCGTTGGATTAAAATTTTAATGGTCGCACCAAAAAACAAAAAACAAAACCTTCAGAAAAAGACTCCTCTCTTGCTCCTCTCTGAGTCGCAGCAGCGGTTCCTGGAAAATCCCAAAAAGGAAATGGCGTTCACGTGCCAGTTACGCACCTCCTGCAAAGCTGCAGCACCTCTATATCTCTCGAGGTCTCGCGAACTACTTCCGCTGTGTAAAACACGAAGACGACTTGTTTTGGCCATAAAACACCTCACTCGCCAAGCCTAGGTCCAGGCTAGTTAGCAGCCATGTCCGGAGACCTCAAGGTTTTGCATCGCGGCATTCGTGCCATGTCTGGGGCGGCGGCTGCCTCGTTTTTCACCGAGGTTCGTGTCATTGGTGGGGACAATGTACCGAAGGATGGACCTATCATCGTGTAATGTTCCGTGTTCTCTTGCGTTGAACGGCAAATTGATTTCCGAATGACGCAGTACCGCGACGCACCACAACATGATGCTGGATCCTGTTATTTTATGTGAGTTGTCAATCCTTTAAAACGGAATTCTTGGTGTAGTTCGTGGAAAGCATTTTTTTTCCACAAGTGGCGGCGGAGTCCCGACGCACATATCGTCTTCTGCAAGTTACTAGCTTATGCCCTTGTTCCAGCCTACTCCTTTCCTTATCAAAGAATATTACATTACTGGAGCAAAGGTATGCCGTCCGCTTAAGTTCTCCCGCATCGCCAACCCCCTCAATATCTCTTTAGCATCCCTATTCATTAACCCGATCGTAAGCTACGTGCTATATTCCGCTGGAAATATCCCAGTAGATCGAAAGTCGAAAGACCGTAAAGTCCTGCTCAAGGGAACCATGGAAGCTTTGTCCAAGGGCTATGCGGTTGCCTTGTTCCCCGAGGGGACGAGCTATACCGAACCACGCATCATGCAAATCAAGGACGGTGCCGCATGGGCGGCGTTGGAATACACCAAGTGGAAGCAGGAATCTCCAGAAAAGCAGCTGAAACCATTGGTGGTCGTGCCGGCGGCCATCGTGTACACTAATAAGACAAAGTATAGAAGTGACGTGAGTGTCGATTCTTTGCGTTGTTCTTCTTTCTAATATGGCTTCATTAGGTCGTCGTAGAGTAAGTGGTCCAGAGTTCTGGCGCGAATTTATGTCTCAAGCTCACACAGATATGGGCGACCAATAACAATGGATTCCTATATCGGCCAGTTTTCGTCCGAAACCGAGGGGGCACCGAGGGCTGCCGTGAAGCGTCTTTCGCGTGCTATTGAATCGATGCTCGTCGAATCTACGGTTAATGGCTCCGACTGGGACACTTTGTATACTGCGCGCATGGCTCGTGATATCATGTGGGAGGGCGACAAGTCCATCAATCTCGATGAGTTCGTGCCCATCTCCCAGACGTACGTCGTCTTCTTCTTCTTCTTCTTTCTCCTGTTCCCTAACAGTCCCCAGTCTCGTCGATCTCTTTTCCACTCCGAACCCCACCCCCAACTTCAAGTCTGTGAAACGGTGTCTCCTGGAATACTACTCCCTCCTCCAATCTACGCACCTCACTAACTCGGTGCTCTACAACCTCCCGCTCCCACGCACGCTGGACCCCAACACGCAAACCCCACTTCCCAGCCGTCTCTTCACTCTACTCATCCTGATCCGAGACACGTTCTCCATCCTCCTCCGTCTACCCTTCTTCGCCTTCCCTCTCCTCATGTACCTGCCTGTATATTTTATGGGCCGCCTGGGTGCACGCCTAGTCGACGACGAAGAGGAGACTCAGGCGCAGAACAAGCTCGTCTTCGGACTGTTGTCGATGTTTCTCGTGTATTCCTCCGCGTTCTTCTTCCTGTGGGCGCTGTTCATGTACACGCCTATGGGTGCGGTGATGGCGGCCGCGACGCTGTGGCTCTTTGCGCGCTATCATGACTCGATGATTAATGGTGTGTTAATTTACACGAGACACATCATTCCATACTGAAGCGTCCCCCATAGACAATTATGAGCAGTACGTCTCAATCTTGGGATTGCCTCGCACAACTGACTGAATTTCTTAGTGCGAAACGTCTACTTGCGACGTGGCGCGTTCTCATCGGTGTATGGGGGCCGAAGCGCTGGGACCTCTCACTCACCGCGCTTGCCCCGTACACGACGCCCGTGTTCCCGAAGGAAAGCGAGTTCATAACCAAGCCCACCGCGTCGGCTCTGGGCTTGCCCAAGCTGGCTCCGCCAATCCTGCCGCCAACGCCGCAGCTGGGACCGGCCGAACCCCCGGTCAGACGCGACCAAAACGCCGCCCGCCGTCGCGCCGCATCATGCGCCATGTACTGCGTGCGCGGTGGAGGCCGTCAAGGCGCTCGCAGAGTTCTTCGAGCATTGCGCATGCAGAGTGCGCATAACCGTACCCGCGGTGGGATGCGCGTCAAAGCGAGCGTGCATCTGGCACGGCTGTACGGTGGCATAGAGGTCGCTGCTCCGAAGGCAGAAGGAGAGGACGCGATGCTTGTAAGTGAGGAGCAGCAAGACGGGGAGGGTGGAGGGAGGCCAGCGAGGTCATCGCCTTTCTGACGAAGCGGGGGCGAAGATTCCCCATCTGAGCCATGTGCAGGTTGAGGGCGAGTGGGCGGCATTATCTAGCGACGCTGAAGGGGATCTTATGACCCCGAGCTAGGCCTTTCTATTCACACCTCTCTAATCCGGTAGTATACAATATGGGCGTCTAATGGAACTCCTTCGCTAGTCCGTGGTTTGTGCGTTGATAATATCGTTGTATTATAATGGTCTCTTAGTCGTCGCCGTTCGAGCATTCTGTGCGCAACGCTGTCTCGTTATTTGTTTTCAACGTCTTACAGTATACACCGCTGCAAATAGTCAATGGACCTTGATCAAACCGACTAGGTGATACCAAATAGTTCGCGGCAGTAATTATACAAGCATGGACAATACGAATTTAACAATATCTAGAACAAAATTTCAACAGTGTACGGACGAGGACCACACTCAATTCGCCCAAGTTATGGGCGGCGCATCAGGTAATCCCTGCCAAGGAGAAAACTGCTGAGGTGGAGGGGGAATATGCGTGATGGAGACCTTCAGACCGTCATCTACGAAGGATTCAAGGCCCGGTAGGATATCAATCTGCCTCTCCCGGTCGAACTTAACGTCGACGCGCTTGAGTTTGGGTATCCTGGAGATTATAAAATGAAGCAGCGCCTCGTCGGACACATTACGGCAGTGGGATATTTCCAGTTCCTGCAGCGCGGGGCAGAAGCTTGGGTGGTCTGGCGACACACTCAGTGCTCTTAAGACGTCGTCGTCCAGGGTGGCAGCAACTATGCCGGCGGGTTGCCACATATTACCCAGATGCAGACGCTTGACGGTGGGCGGCAGGCCGCGAAGAAAGTCCATGAGAGCTGACTTGGGAAACAGTTCGCTGTCAACGCTGATACTTTCTAAGCGGGTTGAAGCGGCAAGGGAGGACACAAGTTGGAGGGAGTCCGCGGTATTAGAATCTGGAGGTATCAATAGCCCGCTCAGGGTGAAGTCCCGCAAATCCGGTAGTGAAAGGCGGCTTAACAGACGACCTGAAATATCAAGGGCGGGACCGTGACAGCGCAGGTTAAAGGTCTGGAGAAATGGACACTCGGCGATGCTGTTCGTCAAATCTCCTTCTTGAATCTCGACTAGTAGTTTGCAAGACTGAAGTTTAGGGCACCTGCCGAGGATGTCCAGGACGGCTTGGCTCGTCTGGGGCTGCCCGAAACCCCATGTCGAAACCATAAGAACCAAAGCCGTCAACTGACTCCACCGAAGCGGCAAGTCCGAAGAGGTGATATTGCTTCCCGAGAAGGAGAATCTTGAAAGACTCGGGGCACGGAGGATGCCAGACAGGCTCCGTTGAGAACTGTTGTGCCGGTCGGAACGTTGAACTATTTCCAATTGCTTCAGTAGAGGCACGTCACTCTCAGTCAGACGTGAAAAGGTGTCGAGCGCCATCGGTGGAGTTACCAAGCCGATATTTTGCCATCGGCTTGCGAAAGGGATGAGCGCATTTATGAAGAGATCTGTATTTGAGGAGGGGAAAGGCGACGGTGTGAGAGGTGGGGTCATGCTGTGGTGATTACTTTCGAAAGAAATCGAGAGAGGGCACGTCCCCGACCGTCGCAACCAAACATTGGTGACCTCCAGCCGCTGCGCGACCTTGGCGTCAATACGCCAGGAGTAGACGGATAGTATTCTGAGCTGTATGAGCGCGTAGGCTCGACAATATGGAGTCTGGACCAAAGCCGCGGTGTTGAGAGGGATATGGTTCTCCACGAACTACATATCCGTCCCAGAATAACAGGTGCCTCGTCGGCACTCATAACAAATTCCGATGCATGGGAATACAAGCCACGAAGATCTCCTCGATAATATCGAGTGGAAGTCGTCGGATGGGAAAGTAAGAGCTTTGTGGGCCTCCACATATGCGTTAAGGCTTTCGCGTTCCTCGGTCAATTTTCGATGGTTTTCTGCATACTTGTGATTTCATCGTCGAGGCATTTTAACCGCAGAGAGGCTCAATTAGAATGCCTTTAGTTGAGCTAATTCCTCGTCCTTTGGACAATAATTGGTGCCTAGTTGTGCGGCAAACGGGGAAGACATGATGATTGTGGAAGAAGAAAGGGAGAGCCGTGGCAGTGCACGCCTTATATGACCTCTTGTTGAAACTTTGTTCTCAGCCTCCGTTGCTACAAAATCTAACCCATGTTGAGGAGGATTCCGGACCTCTACTGCTCAAAATGACCGCAGAACCGTCGCCGTAAATGCCAAGTCTGTAGTATCAACGAATCAAAATACACATGCTCTGGATGCACGGCTGTCTAGTTCGTATGAATGAATCATCCTCCAGGAGCTTTGTCTGAGCAGTCAAACAATCCCACCATCGGCCGAATCACCGCTCTCCGACGACGACGCCCCTCCACTCTGGCCTCTGACGTCCTTACGGTGGCCCTACGTCCCCGAGGAATCCGCCTATCCCGACTCCCTCAAGCGGGACGACCCCAAACCGCTCCAGACGCCCCAATACGAGGCCATAGGTCTGTCACCCCCTTCCTTCTCTTCTAATAATCATTACTACGACTGATATATTCCCCAGCCACCTCCCCCGCAATCCGCACCGCGCTCGCCGCCCACCCGAATCTCCCCGCGCTCCTCACGGCGATCGACAAACTGCGCGGCCCTGACAGGGAAGATACGCTCCAGGGCGCGTTGGGCGTCACCGCGCCCGCGATCGCCTCCTCGTCGACGACGAATAGTGGTGTGGCGCAGCTGAGCGAAGACGTCCTTGCGCTGCGCGCGCTGGCGGAGGCGGTGGAGGCTGCCGTGCGCGGCGGCAGGGCGGATGCGCTGGGCTTGGATTGGGGAGAGTGAGCCGGGGAGTGAACGGGTTTACGGTCCCCAAGTATTGCCTGCGTTTGAAGCCGTCGAGGCGAGCGGACGTCGGCGGGATGCTCCGAAACCCAAAGAACGCGACGAGGAGCAAGAAAGGGGGGCCAGCGAGTTTATCGCGTTTTGTACGGGCGGGGGTGTGGGCAGCACCACAAAAGATGCAAGATTAATAATGGTTTCGGAATTTTAATAGGCATCTACATAGCAGCCGCGCTGTACATTCAAACCAGGAATACATATATACAACTCGGCAAGGAGAATTTCAATACTGTATGGACGAGGCCCACCCATTTGCCCAAGTCATGCCAGTGGGCGGCGCCTCATCAGGCAATCCCTGCCAAGGCGAAAACCGCGAAGTACCGCAGAAATATGGGTGATGGAGACCTTCAGACCGTCATCACGAATGATTGAAGGCCGGGTAGGATATCAATCTGCTTCTCCCGGTCGAACTGGGCGACGACACGCTTGAGTGTAGTATCCTGGAGATTATGAAATGAAGTAGCGCCTCGTCGGATATATTGCGGCAGTGGATATTTCCAGTTCCTGCAGCGCAGGGCAGAGGCTTGGGTGATCTGGAGACACACTCAGTGCTCCAAGACGTCGTCATCGAAGGTTTCTTCTACATCTACACCGTACGGCCGCCACGTGCGCGTCATTTCCGTGAGGTGCAGATTCCGCACGGTGGGCGGCAGGCTGCGAAGAAAATCCATCAGAGAGGACTTGGAAACAGATCGCTGTCGATGCGGATGCTTTCTAAGCGGGTCGAGGGAACTAGAGAGGACAGAGGGGAGTCTACGGTTGAGACACTGCCATGAGGCTCCGTTGGACCGTAGGGCCCCATTGACCCATGCAGTGTGAAATCCCGTAAATCCGGCAGTGAAAGGCGGCTTAGGAGACGCCCCGAAGAGTAAAGGGTAGAACCAGCACCGTGAAGGGCAAAGGACCGGAGAACTGGACACTCGACGATGGAATCTGGCAGGTATCCTTCGGGTGAATCATGAACGAGTAGCTTGCAAACCTGGAGTTGAGAGCACCTGGAGAGAAGTTCCAGGATGACTTCGCTCGTCTGTGCATGTCCACCACCCCATGTCGGACCCAGGAGGATAAAGTCGTTAACTGATTCACCGAAGGGCAAGTCCGAAGTGACAATATTGCTTCCCGAGAAGGAGAATTTTACAAGACTCGAGCCACGAGGATGCCAGACAAGCACCACCGAGAATTGTTGTCCCGGTGGTCGGAACGTTGAACGATTTTCAAATGCTCCAACAGAGGCACATCCTTCTCAGTCAGGCGCGAAAAAGTCTCGAGCGCCAACTGGGAGGTTACCAAACGGATACTTTGCCAACGGTGTGCGAAAGGGACGAGCACATTTAAGAAGAGATTTGTATTTGATGAGGGGAAAGTGACGGTGTGAGGGGTGGGGTCATATCGCCAAGGTGCTTTCGAAAGAAATTGAGAGAGGGCAGGTCCCCGAACGTCGCAACCAAGCATTGGCGACCTCCAGCCGCTGCACGATCTTGGCTTCGTATAAGCCTGGGGAGGAGCTGTATGGACGTGTAGGCTCGACAATATGAAGTGTGGACCAAAGCCGCGGTGTTGAGAGGATATGGTTCTCCACGAACTACATATCCGTCCCAGGATAACAGGCGCCTCATCGGCACTCATAACACAATTCGGTGCGTGGGAATGCAGGCCATGAAGATTTCCCCGATAATATCGAACGGAGTCGTCGGATGGGGGAAATAAGAGCTTTGTGGGCCTCCACATATGCATTAAGGCTATCGCGTTCCTTGGTCAATTTGTCGATGGTTTTCTGCATACTCGCGATTCCATCGTCAAGGCATTTAACCGCAGAGAGGGCTCAATTAAGAGTGCCTTTATTTGAGCTAATTCCTCGTGCCTAGGACAATAATTTGTGCCTAGTTGTGCGGCAAACGGGGAAGACATGAGAAGAAGAGAGAGCCTTGGCAGTGCTGTGGCAGTGCCCAATGCATTTTTGGGCGCCTGCACCGGCGCCTAATTAGTAGTTTGAGCAATCATTTTTTCCTGGGTCTTGCCTGGGTCCCACCTCAAACCAAACCAACTGCATCTTTATCTGCTCGAGCCGTCACAGTAAATCTGCAGTGTCAACGAATCCAAATACATAGGTTTATTTTCATTCAATCTCTTTGCGATACAGAAGACTTTGCGGTAATGTAGTCGTATTTAGTAGCATTCAGTACTATACAAGCATGAGTTTAAACATCTCACAGCGGCACAAGCGGAGATCAGGTATTTGGCTCGGGTGGCGCATCAGGCAATCCCTGCCAAGGAGAAAACTGCAGAGGTGGAGGGGAAATATGCGTGATGGAGAGCTTCAGACCGTCATCTACGAGCGATTGAAGAGCCGGTAGGATATCAACCTGCCTCTCGCGGGCGAAATTGACCTCGACGCGTTTGAGTGCAGGTATCCTGGAGATTATGAAGCGACGGAGCGCGTCGTCGGACAGTATGCGGCAGTGGTGTATCACAAGTTCCTGCAGCGCGGGACAGATCTCTGGGTGATTTGGGGACACACTCAATGTCGCCAACACGTCGTCGTCGAAGGCTTCTTCTACATCTACACCTTGCGGCCGCCACGTGTGCGTCATTTCCGTGAGGTGCAGATTCCGGACGGTAGGCGGCAGGCCGCAAAGAAAATCCATCAGAGAGGACTTGGAAAACAGATTGCTGTCGATGCGGATGCTTTCTAAGCGGGTCGAGGGAACTAGAGAGGACAGAGGGGAATCTACGGTTGAGGCACTGCCATAAGGCTCCGTTGGCCCGTAGGGCCCCATTGGCCCATGCAGTGTGAAATCCCGTAAATCCGGCAGTGAAAGGCGGCTTAGGAGACGCTGCGAAGAGTAAAGGGTAGAACCACCGTGAAGGGCAAAGGACCGGAGAACTGGACACTCGACGATGGAATCTGGCAGGTGTCCTTCGGGTGAATCATGAACGAGTAGCTTGCAAACCTGGAGTTGAGAGCACCTGGAGAGAAGTTCCAGGATGACTTCGCTCGTCTGTGAATGTCCACCACCCCATGTCGGACCCAGGAGGGATAAAGTCGTTAACTGATTCCACCGAAGGGGCAAGTCCGAAGTGACAATGTTGCTTCCCGAGAAGGAGAATTTTAAAAGTCTCGGGGCACGGAGGATGCCAGACAGGCTCCGTTGAAAACTGTGGTGGGGGTCGGAAAGTTGAAGTATATCCAAATGCTTCAGTAGAGGCACGTCACTCTCAGTCAGGCGCGAAAATGTTTCAAGCGCCAACGGTGGAGCTACCAAGCGAATAGTTTGCCATTGGTTTGCGAAAGGGATGAGGGCATTTAAGAAGAGATCTGTATTTGAAGCGGGAGGTGATGGTGTGATGGTGTGGCTATTACTTTCGAAGGAAATCGATAGAGGGCACGTCCCTGAACGTCGCAACCAAGCATTGGTGACCTCCAGCCGCTGCGCGATCTTGGCTTCAAATAAGCCAGGAGTAGACGGGTAGTATCCTGAGTGGTATGGGCGGGTAGGCTCGACAATATGGAGTCTGGACCAAAGCCGCGGTGTTGAGAGGGATATGGTTCTCCACGAACTACATATCCGCCCCAAGATAACAGGTGCCTCGTCGGCACTCATAACGCAATTTCGGTGCGTGGGAATGCAGGCCACGAAGATTTCCTCGATGACATCGAGCGGGAGTCTTCGGATGGGGGAAATAAGAGCTTTGTGGGCCTCCACATATGCATTAAGGCTATCGCGTTCCTTGGTCAATTTGTCGATGGTTTTCTGCATACTTTCGATTTCATCGTCAACCTGATTTAACCGCAAACAGGGCGCGATTAAGAGCGCCTTTATTGACCTAATTCCTCGTCTTTGGGACAATAATTGGTGCCTAGGTGTGCGGCAAACAGGGAAGACATGAATGTGGAAGAGAGCGCCGTGGCAGTGCCTTGTGGACGCGATAACGTGATTGATTCAAAAGAGCGCGCCGCCCTGTGCGACGGGATAGGGGCAAAATATTCTGAAAATTCAAATTTGAGGCTACACACGGCACATATTTATCATTTACAATTGGGTTACAACGCGAAGTATAGTGATGTTCAGGGCCCGGCCTGGCCTGGAAGCCGCGGCTTGGCCCGGCCTGAGCGGGCTTGGGCTTGAGATTTCTGAAGCCCAAGCCCAAGCCCGCGACCAGGGCTTGAAGCCCTAGGCCCGGGGCTTGGTCGGGCCTGAGGCAGAGGGCGAGTATTTAACAATTCTGGTGGTAGGAATAGTCGTTTGGATGATGTGTGAGTCAATTCCATTCAATAGATCGATTTATTTGATACTTTCTACCCAGTAGAACCAGAAATACCATTTTAGCCCGGTCTAAACTTGATAAATAAACGCTCCAGAAGCTAGGAAATTTCCTCCAAAACATCAGAGTAAGTCAAACACCTATCTGGAGTGCCATGGTTTAATTTTGCGCGCAAAACGTGCCAGTTCATACAGTCGGGCCTCAAGCCCAAGCCCTGGGCCTGAGACTTCCCAGGCCCGAGCCCTGAGCCTGCTCAAGCCCTGTGGCGGGCCCGGCCTGGCTTGGGCTTAGCGGGGCCTGGCCTGGCCGGCCTAGGGCTTGAAGCCGGGCCCTGAACATCACTAGCAAAGTACAAGCGCAGAATTTATTGTTGCATCTATAAATCTCAAGACACAATGGATGATAGCGATAAAAGTCGACGGCGTTGAAGCGCGGGAATGAATTTAGCTACCAAACCAAACATCATCAGTAGCTTCGAGCTGGGAAACTGTGAGAAGACCAGCACGGTGAACTGCCGGGAGCACTGTGTAAAGTGTTTCCCGGTAATTCATCAGTGTGGTGTTGTCCCAAGGCTTCGCGTATCTATCACAGATCACCACATTTATCTCTCGCAGGCACGCCAACGCAGTCAGCGAAGCATCGACCGTTGCGCAAACAGATTTGTTATTTAGGTCCCCCTCTATCGAGGCGTCGAGGTTCAGGATCTGGAGGATGGGAGGCGAGGTTGGTAAGCTCGCTGCGATCCACTCCACATGCTTTGGCCAGGTGGCGGTGTTGGTTTTCAAGGTTAGGACTCTTAGGGCCTCGAGATGAGGGGATTCGTGAGATTCAAAGCTCCCTGGTCACATCAGCAAGTTGGGTAAGACGAAGGCAAATAGTACACACTTATTTCGTGAACCGTGAGATGGGTAAGGGTGGTGGAACACAAATGGACCGCTATGAGAGCATCTTCAAAAATCTCCAGTTCACGGACGCGGTTGATTAAACACGATATCTCGGGCCGAAGCAACAACTCTCCTCCGCCCCAGTTGGCATGAATGACGAGATGCTCCAGCGGTGTAACATCCGAATCATCCTCAACTTCAAGTTTGAAAGGCTGAGGAAGAGCCAGATGTTCCGGCGGCATAACATCATCCCCGGCTTCAAGTTTGAGTGGGGGCTCCGGGGCAAGATGTTCCAGTGGCGTAACATCAGGGGCTTCAAGTTTGATAGAAGGAGGGGGGTCAGAATCTTCCGGCGGCATAACCCCGGGTTCAAGTTTGAGTAGGGGGGCCAGGGCGAAACGTTCCAGTGCGGGAACATAACGAGCTTTAAGTTGGATAGAAGGAAGGAGAATAGAATGTTTAACGTCATCGTCACCTTTTATAACAAAAGTGTTCGCATGATCTGCACGTTTGCCCTGCTCGGATGTCAATGCTTCCCCCATTTCAAAAGCACCTAACGAAAACATTTCGACATGATGCGGACGCATCTGCAAATGTCGAGGGTCGAATGCTACTCCAACTCCATAATCGCACCGTTTGCAGGGATGATTGAGCAAATATCCCTGCAAGAGCGACACCCACATCTGGGGGAATCCCATCAACAACCCCCTCCATGGAGAAGCGCTCGATTTTGGCGGGCTGAAGTGTATGGAAAAGGCTTGCCATTGAATCCCATCGGTCCTCGCTGTACATGCTTCCGACGTTGAGCTCGCGAACAAATGCGATTAAATGGGGAGAGGAAGAAAGTGTGTCGGAGGCGTTTTGAAGAAGTTCCCAAGTGTTGTTGAGATATCCCCCAAATTTTTGCTCCATTGGGAATCTCATCGTCTTGAATAGTAGGCGTTGAGCTGGGAGAAGAAATCGTCTTGAGGCGAGAGCGCATGCTCGAAGTGAATCCTCGTCGTCGACATCAAAATTCAGCAAAATTCTCGCCGGCGAAAATTGAATGGATAAGTGCTGGACTTAGGCGGTCCATAGAGAGGCAACTTTTACTGAGGACTAAGATGTGCGTGAAGCTGTTCTAGTGTCGAGACCACGTACTTGCTCACTATATATCTTGCGATAAGGAAAGAACGACGGTGACTGTGACGTCACTACGCGACAAGTCCATACGCTTACGCAGCTTCGAGTTTACTTTTGTCCGAATAACATCGGACCCAAGATTGGATCTCGACCACGTTTGAGGGGCTGGAGCGGCCCGCGGCCTTTATTTTGGCTTTGAATTTTTTTCCGCTCTTGCGCTTCAAAATTACTTGTTTAATGGGTAGCTAGGTCGCTGTCCCGTTAAGATACAGCCGGGTATGTTTGCTAAGGAGTTCAAACGAGACACGCATGCGTGTTGTTCTCTCAGTGATAGTAATTACTGAGTAGTGTTTGGTATATGTGCAACTTGAATGAGAATCCAACGACGACATTCATGATCAATGTGGGGCTGGCGTCCAGGGCGCAACAAGAGGCGCATCCCGCAATCCTTGCCAAGGCGAAAACTGCGGAGGTGCGACGGAAATATAAGTGATATCGATCTGCAGACCAGCCTCCACGGACGATTGAAGGCTCGGAAGTATATCAACCTCCCTCTCCCGGTCGAACGTGATGTTAACGCGCCGCAGTGTAGGCACCCTGGAGGTTATGAAGCGAAGAAGTGCCTCGTCCGACACGCTGCGGCAGTTGAGGATGACGAGTTCCTGCAGCGCGAGGCACGGGCGATCTAGAGACACATCCAAAATTGCCAAGGCGTCATTGTCGAGCGAGGGATCCACTAGGTACGGTCGCCACATGTGCGTGGGTTCCGTGATGTGTAGACGCCGGACGGTGGGTGGCAGGCCGCGAAGGAAGTCCATCAGGAAAGATTTGGAAAATGAGTTGCTGTCGATGCTGATACTTTCTAAGCGGGTCGAGGCGGCGAGAGAGGACACGAGGAGCTCCGGGGTGAAGGCACTGTGAGGTTCTTCTTGGCCACGAAGTATAAAATCCTGCAAATCAGGTAGCGAAAGCCGGCTTAACACGCGCCCTGAAGTATGGAGGGGGGTACCGACACATAATAGGTCAAAGGTGTGGAGAAATGGGCACTCGACGATGGAGTCCGACATGGGCGCCTCCGGGGGATCATTAACGAGTAGCTTGCAACTCCGGAGTTTAGGGCACTTGGAGAGGATGTCCAAGAGGATTTGACAAGTCTGTGCTTGCCCCATGCCCCACGGCGGACCCATGAGGGATAGAGCCGTCAATTGACTCCACCGAAGCGGCAACTCCGGAGAATTGGTGATACTTCCCGAGATAGAAAATCTTGCTAGACTCGGGCCATGAAGGACCCCAGCCTGGGACAGGCTCCATTGGAGTGCCGCTGATGTTACTGTATGGGTGCTCCGGACGCTCAACTATTTTCAAAGACTTCAACAGAGGTACATCATCCTCGGTCAGACGCGATAACAACGTCTCGAGCGCTAACGGGGGGATTACCAGGCGGATATTCTTCCATCGGGGATGCGAATGGGACGAGCGTATTTATGAAGAGGGTTATAGGCGGGGATGCTGGAGGTGTGAGCGGGGGAGTAATGCCCCTGGTCGAAGTGGCTTTCCAGAGAGATTGGACAAAGGGCAGGTCCCGGATCGTCGCAGCCAGGCATCGGCAACCTCCAGCCGCTGCACGATCTTGGCTTCGTATAAGCCTGGGGAGGAACTGTATGGACGTGTAGGCTCGACAATATGAAGTGTGGACCAAAGCCGCGGTGTTGAGAGTGATATGGTTCTCCACGAACTACATATCCGTCCCAGGATAACAGGTGCCTCGTCTGCACTCATAACACAATTTCGGTGCGTGGGAATGCAGGCCATGAAGATTTCCCCGACAATATCGAGTGGAAGTCGTCGGATGGGGAAATAAGAGCTTTGTGGGCCTCCACATATGTTAAGGCTTTCGCGTTCCTCGGACAATTTGTCGATGGCCTTCTGCATACTTTCGATTTCTTCGTCAAGGTGTTTTAACCGCAGAGAGGGCTCAATTAAGAGTGCCTTTATTTGAGCTAATTCCTCGTCCTTAGGACAATAATTGGTCCCTAGTTGTGCCGCAAACTGGGAGGACATGAATCGCGAAAGGCAGGAGAACTGTGGCAGTGCCTTGGCGCTTGCTCGCTCGGCGCTAAATAGACTTGCAGCGGACATGGATAAACAAAATTTACAATCCATTAAAATGAGTTGCTACACATTCTAATTGTTCTACATTCCAATACAACGCTCAGAAATCGATGCGTAGTCCACGGTTCCACAGCTTAGCCTCCTCAGGATCCTCAATGTCGGCGAAAAGGTAATTCAGCACCCCCGCAAGACGGATACCCGCCTGCGCGAGCAGCTTCTCGACAATCCACTGCTTGCTAATCACACCAGAGTACTCCGGCGTGTCCAGCTCGAGGTACGGCCCGCCCACAGGGCCAGCGACGAATCGCCCGGCCTTGTCCATCTGCGCGAGTTCCTCGGCGGGATCGACACACTCGTGGTGCGACGATCTAGCCGACGCGCCATCGAGCCGGGTCTTGCTGTACGGCGGCTCGTCTAGAGCCTTCGGCCACACGATCTCGCAGTTGAGCGCGTGGATCGGCGTCGCCCAGTAGTATGGGCAGATGAGGTCGTCGTCGGTGTCCATGGCGCCGGCCGTGACGCGGGTCCAGACGAGCATGACTTGCTCCCAGAGTGCGCCAAAGGACGAGGGGAACGAGAGGGAGCGGGATCGAGTCGACGCGGGGCATGTAAGCCAGTCAGGGATCTGGTTCTGCCACTTGCCCAGGACGCCCTCCACATGATCATACGGACATACGAGTCGTAGATCGTACCCCGGAGAGCGTACTCAATCTTGGGAGAAGGCAGCGGCTGGGAGTACTTTCTAGGCACGGACCGGAGCGCTTTAGCGATAAGGAGTCCATCCCATACAGAGTGTAGATCTAAACGCCCAGAGTTAGAGGAGCAAAAGTTAAGGGAAACACTACGAACTTGATTGCCGCCCGTTGAAAAGCACTTTGTCAGAGTTGCCTCCTCGTCTCGGCCAGTCAGATGGAGGGGCATGTGCATGGTCACCCATGAATGGATGAGAAACTTGAGCGCCTCGTTTGCCGTATCGTATGGGTAGCCGGACATCTTCCCCATCTTGCTGTAGTAGACCGAATCCTCGAGGATATTGGTAACGTTTCGGGATTGCACCGAGGACATTCCCGTCTTGCTTACCAGCCCAGCCGCGAGTGCCGGGAAACACACACGTTTGTGACGGATGGTCGTCGAGCGCGCCAATGTAGTGAAGTGAGGCAGACCACCGCATCTTGTAGCGCAGTTTGTCGGCCCACGTCGCCACAGGTGCGAGGTGACATTGCGGCTCGTTGGGGTTCGTCGACGTGAAGTTGAGGACTGCACACATGTTGGGAAACACGCTCGGATGTAGGTGAATCTGAGCGATAGTGGCTGCAATTTCATGCCCTACACGAATGAGGATAACGAGGCCATCGCGGACAACGACATACCCGCTGCACCCCAAGCAACAACGCTTGTTGTGCATCCAGCAAGAATAGCAGCAATGACGAGTCTTGGTAGCATGGTAGTTGATACAGAGGAGGAGGGCTCTCTGGCGAACGAGAGTGAGGAACAAGGAGAGGACAAGGGACAAATTGGGACAAAGGACTCAGTTCTATAAGGTAGCAGAACAAAAGGACTTATTGTCGGTGGTAGTGAGGACAGACACGATCACGTGAGGTCTTGTCTCAATAGCCGAGATTTCCTTTTATGGGCGAGCTGTGCACCTGAGACGCGACGGTGTCAGAAATACAGGCTCGTTTTTTCCAGAACTAGAAAACAAAGGTTTCGTAGGCAATCCGTACAAAGAATATAAGTATCCCAATATGATGATGAGTTCAATTAACGTGCTCGAGCCGATATTCCAGTATGTTGTGGCAACTTGTGGGTCCTCACAATCGATGTGCAAATTGCGAGAAAGAGCAGAGAACAGTAACAATAAACTGTCTTGTACTTGGCTGGGCTGGATTCATATAAATACGGACAAGTTTGAACCGAAATCCCACAACCGTCTTCAGCACACTTTTCAGCCACAAGACTTCATAGACCTACAGTAACAGAACCATGACCCCTGATACCACATCCCACTTGAGTCCCTCCGTCACAGAAGCTTCGCAGCTTCGCAGACCATTCAATCGCGGAAGCCAACACCAAGTCTGAGCTGGAGTCTCATCCGTCGAGGAACAGGAAATTTATGTTGTTCATATGTGCGTTTGAAGATTATTTGACACATTTATTCCGACGATTTGTAGGTATAACATGGAAAATGGCCATAAGAAATTATCGGATGAAGTGTCAATGGAAGCAGAAAACCATATAATCGCGGAGACCAATGCCAAGTCTGAGCTGGAGGTCTCATCTGTCGAGAAACAGGAAATTTATGCGGTTCATATGTGCGTTTTGCAGATTATTTGACACATTTATTCTGACGATTTGCATGGATAATAGCCATAAGAAATCATCGGATGAAGTCGAAGCAGAAACCCATACAATCGCGGAGGCCAACACCAAGTCCGAGCCGGAGGTTGACTCATCCGTCGAGGAACTGGAATTTTATTTGTGCGTTTGCAGATTATTTGACGCACTTATTCTGATGGATAATAGCTTTGAGAAGTCATCTGACGGAGAAAACAATGACTTGAAAATGATGACCTGAAAATGATGACCGTGCGTTTACTTACATTTTGAATATGTTCCAGTCAGAGTAGTCTAGCTCATTCCATTTGCAGGCCGATACTACACCGGGTTTCAGTTTCGCGATGGATGCAATAGCCAGAGTGAATGAAAAACATGGATCCGATGCTATTACCTCCGAAATCATTCAACAGGAGATTTTCGTGGGTTATATGCTGTGGGGCAGATCTGCAGAGTGTTTAGCATGTTCATACTGACAGTTTATAGGTCAGTAATTTCAGGAAAATTGGGTGACGCTGAGATCAAAACAGCCACTTTGAATCACATCGAGTTTATCGAAGAAACGTAGGAATTCCAGGAAAAAGCAAAAGCTTTTCTACAAGAGGTGAAAAAGGTGTGTTTAAAAGCGCAGTCTAAAGTCATTGGCATAATGATAATCATGCCATTTTCAGGCTTGTGAGGCGGCCAAAATCAAGGCTGGGATCATTTCTGAGCATAGCACCAGCGACACGGGATGTCGTTAGCATAAAAGGGCCTTGAAATTGAGCCAGGATAGTGTATTTACAGATCGATCATGTTCAAGCTCTTGCCAGATATTGTCAATTTGCGGGCCGGTTGAATTCTATGCTACCTTCTAGTATGCCTTCTTGCCCTGAATCGAAGATCGAGGTTATATGTGGAGATTGCTGGATTTGAGTGTCGCAGTTGGAGGATCTACAGTTAGCTTTCGTTTGAGGTTTGAACCTCGAACCGTTCAAGTTCGTTCGCCAAACGCAAGCAAATAAACAAACGCTTTTATCCGTTTTAGGGAATTATCTTGAATCGTGATTTTAGTAAGTTAGTGGTGAGCAATCAACATCGGACCACATGCGAATCATTTGTGTTCCCGCACTCTCGCAACAAATTATGCGACCGTCACGGTTTGTCCACCAATATTCAAATTGAAGGAGAAACACAGCCCCGCCCTCGACTGGTCATGTCGAAACAAAAAAAGAACCAGTGGGGCCACTGTGCAAGCGTCACTGCCCGCACTGAACACCGACAAAAATTACAGCTCACCGAACTCTAAGAGGTACGAGTGTCAATTGTTGAAGCGTCTGTCTGCGACTCGTCGATTTATTTGAATTCTGACGCAGAAAAACAGCGTCCATCCCACGGGTCTGCCTTTCCTAGTCTGGTGCTCCAATGGTGCCTCGATACAACTTTACTCGGCGAGATGAAGGGTTCCGAAAGGAGAAATTTCTGGTATCGATGAGCGGAGAAGCCGTTCTCCGATACCAAGAGGGATGTCTGCTTACAGGATTGGGAGTGGCAATAGTCAAGGTCCGGGAAGACGGACTGTATGTGAGGATAAATACTCTGAGATGTGTAGTCCTCCGCCCGCCCTTCCACCACAATCCTGCGCTCCCTAAAAACCCTCTCGACCCTTCTCCCACCAAAAGAAAAAGACCTCACACAACCTGACGCATCCACACCTCGTCCTCGTCCTCCGTCAACACCACGCCCATCCCGCAGATGGGCAGGTATATAGGCGACGCGTGGAATGAGGCGGTGAAGACTACGCGCGCGCGTTGAGTCCCAGTCGACGTGGTCTTGGAGATAGAGGAGGAAGAGGAACGAGAAATGCATACGGCTCGCGAAACATCCAAGTCCCCAAAACGCGCCTTGCGCCATCGTTTTTTTTTTCCCTTCTTTCTTTTCTGGAAATATTTGTCGCGCTCGAACATTGTCCGAAGGAATTGGTTTGGACGCGCTATGTCCGTCAGTGTCCCCCTTGCTTCATGCTGGCATTTTCACGCTCAGTTCAGACATCCAGGTGTATACAATCAGACGGGACCCCATTCTGACTAGAGTTTTTACCTCAGCTTGGATCCTCCCGCCAAAACTGATGATGCTTGTAATCAAAGTGCATTTAATGAAAGTGTACAAGTCCGATCATGAGACAACGTTAGCCGGGACGGGGGGGCCGGTCTCTCAGAGTTCGGCTCGAGTCAGTTGTTCACAAAAGCGGTGTCTACGACGCCAGCCACTGTTTAATCTCGTCAGCATCGCTCGGAATCTGCGAGGGAAAATGATGCTGGGAGGAGAGGGAGCTTCAACCCACCTGATGTTTCAACGCCTCCACTACCGTCATCCTGCAGTCGGAGTCGATCGTCAAGCATCTCTTTATGAAGTCGCGCGCCGTGTCTGATATGTCTGCCCAGTACTCGTTGGGTTCGAAGCGATAGTCGCCAGCGATGATGGTCTCTCTTTCAGCCTGAAGCGTGTCGCGGTCGAATGGATAACCCCACTGAGAAGAAAGTACGTGGTAACGCCCATCGCCCACACATCCACCGGCTTGGAGTGACCCGCTGAAATCATTGTCAGCACAAAGAAGAGAGACTGAACGATGATGAACAAGACATGTACGAACATTTGAGGAGGATCTCCGGCGCCTGGTACGCATGAGTGCCGCTGACAGCGGTGAGCAGGCCGGGGTGCGTTGGAATGATGCTGCTAAAATGAAAGCCCCCGATCATAATATCCGCGTCCTCTGTGGGCGTGCGGAAGAGCACATTTTCGGACTTGAGGTTACGATGCACTATGCCAGACGTATGGATGTATGCGACGACTTCGAAGATCGTACGGACGAGCTTAGCGGCAGCGCTAAGTGAGTTATAAGCATTAAGGAGAAGAGAAAGACAGGCGACTCACGCTTCGGAGTACCTGCCATTGGCATTCACGCGGTCGTTAAGGTTGCCGCCGGTGTAAAGGTCAAAGCACATGTAGAAATTTATTGGTGTCTAAGATCGCGTGAGGATATATTATCACGGACAGCTAAGCCCATTTTGAGACGCAACGCTTCATATTGTTTCAACTTACTTCAAAGTAATCGTGCAGATTCCAAGTATTGGGATGCCTAATGCGCTGCATCACCCTAATCTCATTGCGTATCTGCATCGCGAGCACAGTCAGCCCGCCGCTGATCTATAGTAAATGTCCCCCACACATACCATATCTTCCTTCCCTTCTTGTTAAAGGCCTTGCAGGCATAGAACTTGCCCGTCCTAATGTGCATCGCCTCCTTCACGACAGCATGCGCCCCGTAATCAAGAGTCTTGCCAATACGGTACTGCGTGGGAAGCGTGAGCAGGTACTGGCGGGAGATCACGGACAGACTGAGTGGACCTGGCATGGCATCCTTGCGTTCGGGGCCATCAACATAAAATGGAGAAATCTAAAGGAAGTATGGCCTAAAAACAATGTTCTTCTCATACGGTTATCGGCGGGGCTGGGTGGTTGTGGCTCTTTCGGAGGCAGACGGGAGTTGGGGTCGAAGGTCGATCTGAGAGAATCAGCGAGTAGGCCGTTCCTTTTCAACGCCATGTCACCACCGGGGTTACCTGACGAAGTTACATTCGTCTCAGGAGGGGTCATCGGAACAGTGAATGGGCCTTCAATCAATATGTCTTCCGTGAATGCCTCACTCGGCATCGTAGAATTTGAGTTAGATGTAGAGAACTTCCGTGCGCAGGCGGGACTATGCATGTGAAGGAGCAATGAGAAGCGTTCGACCGATTGAGCCAACCCACCAGTCAAAGGATGCCTGGAGATTCCAGCCATTCAAACAGATACTTTTGCCAAACACCAAGGACAGCTCATCTGCACCTCGGATGAACGGTAAAAATCGCCGCCATGAAGAGCGTGGTGCCCGAACGGACACGCGAGTTTCCTGGCTTGTAAACGGAATATTCCGCATCTTGTATCCGATATTGATGGGTTTCGACGATTCTTAATACTTCTCTATTGTCCACGAAGAATCCACGCAGTGCTTCCACGAAAGCCTGTAGATATGTGGTCAGCGGGGTGTACCAGCTACATGTGAGCTGAGGAGCGAAGCGTTAAGTACCTTTCGATTCCTCCACATGTCTGTGCAAATCGGTCTGCGTTCCCCCATCACGTCTACTAAGGTGATGATATCGTGCAGAGAAAGGACTCTCGGAAGAGCGAGAAAGGGCAAGGCAATGAGTGGTGCCAGTCGGAGCCGATCTATTGCACCGAGGTTCCCCGGGAGTAGCAATGTAAAGAGAACACAGTACATGACGAAGAGCGCTTTCTCCCGGTCACCTTCCATATACTCGGAAAAGAGACGTAGTACCGAGGCAATCGAGTTTGCTGCCTCCCCCGGTCGGACGACGTGCGTCGAATCCGGAGGGCATGCCTGGGTGGTACTGCGACGCAGGACTGTCGATTTATAATCAGACTGGCTTTGGATGAAGTTACACACAGAGAATCCATGACGCACATTCTCGCACAATGGCTAGAGTAGCCCTTGATGTGGATTGAACATCATGTAAAGTAACCCTTGAGTCTGCCGCTACGTGAAGGGTTTGAGCAACGGTCATCTGAAGTTCCATCTGGGTCAAATTGTCGAGCCGCCGCATTGCTGATTTTATATCCTCGTTATCTAACAAGGCTTCGCGAAAGTTGGAGATGTGACGACGTATCCGCGGCAAACGACCCAGAGGCCCTTCAAAAAGTCATTTAGAACTAGACAGCGAGGGAGTATCAATATTACCTCGAGAAGGTGTGCGATCGCCAACTATCTTTTGCGCTAGCGCGAGAACATGGAGAAATTCGGCACAGATTTCAGTCAAGATCTCATGGTCGTGGACGGGATAATGGATGCCTCGGCGAACGTCTAAGCGACGGAAGAATTGATCAAAATTGCAAAGCAGATCGGCGAGGGCGCTCAGACGGTCTTGCATGTTTTGCGCTGTCTTCGAGGACATCAATTATCACGAATTGCAACGCAGACAGCACCTACCTTGAGAAGAATCCCAAGCGCCACAAAGATGGCTTTCCCTCCCGGTACTTGCTAGACGCAGTCAACACCACCGATATCAACGTCAGAAATACACTCGTACCAAGAAGCAACCAGTTCTGCCGTAGCATCATTGAATACAAGGACGAGCTTGAAGACCTTGGAGAGAGAATCTTGAGTCTGCTTCCAGCTTGAAGCTTGAGCGAGGCTGGGAGCATCCACAAGTCCGGCTGTGAGTCGCAGAGCACTCTCCAAAGAATTGCACTCAGCGAGAAGGCGATATTCCCCAGCTTGTTCCTCTTTAAGGTCGATTCCGGTTTCTGCCTTGTATCTTGAGAGCGCATCCAGCCATATTCCCGAGATGGATATGGTCCTTTCAGCCTGCGAGGAGCAAGACTCCGTAGACATGGGGGTCGTGGGTTACAGCAGGGATGTGTAAGCTGTGTTCTGTCATGAAATGCGACTTTCCTCGTGGCGCCGGCCAAGTGCTGTACATGTCAGGAAGTTGTGCAATTCTTTGGGTTGTACCTGTATCGATAGAGATCAAAGCTTATAGATCTCGAGCTTCAGAATCAAGGCAAGCTCCAAAGAAAGTCGAACGTTGGTGCAAGTGAGGAAGAATGTCAATGTACTAGTATTTTTGAGGGTTACGTCGTACGAGCCGAAGGTCCATCGGCGTGTACGGTCCGAGTTATGTACGTCTAAAGCTTTATCCCCTTCAGGCTTATATGGCACAGGAATCCAATTTGCGCGAAATAAGTATTGAGACGAACTTTCATTGTCGAACACTCGTCGAGTCGTGGCCCAGAATGAGATAGATAGCCAAGGAAAATCCTGCGGGTCGAGCTCGCGTTCCACCTGGTCCTAGAAATGAGACTGGGTCTCCGATTGTAGCATTCCGATTCCGAATTGTGGTCAGAACCCGAACAGTCGGCCATAGTTTAGGATGAGGATGATGAGAAGAGTCTTGTTCTTTGTTCTTTTTGTTGTGTTGCTGTTCTGGAGCTGGAGTTGTTGATCGACTTTCGATGTTGTGGACGCACACGGCTTGAGATGACCAGGTCGGATTGAGCATGCGGGGCGATAGATAACTTTTGAGGTTTGGTTGGAGACGGGTGTCTATATACATGCGAAGTAGGCAAGATCCAAAGACCTCGATTTGACTCAAAGTCTGGAAATAGACGTCGTCGTTTGGCGCTGAACGGGAACGTTTCCATAAAAAGCATGTATTGAGCATGTGTACTTTCGTCTCAGGCGTTGTATAATTAAAGTAAATCTCTGAAATGTAGAGTGAGTATACGGTAGTCATAGGTGGGCAACTCGTCTCGTCAACTTTTCACCAATTCGCCATCCTCACTGTCCAACCGCCTCCGCAGTTTCTTGGGAGACACATCCATTTTATCAGGGTTCCGACTCTTCCCCTTCTTCATCGCCGGTTCGAGGTCAAATGAAGACTCAGACGACGAGTGCTGTGGATGGGCGCATTCAACGGACTGGGGGGCGTCAGCGCTGCGTACTTGCGCTTATTATTCCCACCCAAAGCACTAGGACCGGCCTCGGCCTCCAAGCACGCCTCTACGCTGTCCGGTGTGCTCGCCTCCATGCTGCTCGGACTGGACGCCCCCGCGCTGCTCGACGCCGCCACCTGCACGCTCAGGTTCGGAGCATCTCCGGCGAGGGTTCGAGCAGCTGCTGCTCTCCCCGCGCGCTTGAGCGCTCGCCCTTGTTCTTGAGGCGGGTCAGTCCCGGGGCCGCCTCGCTGCCTTGCGGTTGCGGAGGACTAAGGCCAACAGCCGGGATGATCGTTGCATTCCGCTCCACGTCTACGGGGGCATGGTCTGCATCGTCACTTCTTCAAAGGACGAGGTGAGCGCTTCGCAGGCGTCGGCATCGGTATCGGTGGTGGTGGGCGGCGGTGGCGTGTACGAGTCGGCCTGGTCGAATTGGAACCACTCGTGCTCCAGGGCTTGGGCCATCGTGAAGCGCTGAATCGGGTCCTCTTCCATGAGCCCCGGATGAAGCGTCGGCCTAAGAAATGGCACGATGAGGCGAGGCGCAACGACGAGATAGAGACGAAGATAATACCTGGGGAACTAAGATACACAGGGTATCCTTCTCTGTCCGTTTCAATGACTTTGTGCTCGAGAGTATGCCAATCGATGGTCCGGT
>JARJLF010002676.1:0-31727 GCA_029378395.1 Mycena leptocephala | reverse complement strand
TAACACATCTCTCGTGCAACTTCTGCCGCTGGCGTTCCACTCGCGCTGCAGCTCCGCAAACCACACTCCGTCATCGAGGCTCGTGTTAAGCATCCCTGCATATCCTGCGCTGCCGCCGCTGCTACCGCCAAGGTCTTATCCCGGGATGGATTCGGAGCGGATGTGTCGAGGGTATACGGTCCACGCGCGTGTAGCGTAGCATTCTTTCAGGTACGTCTGTTTACTCTGCGCCCTCGCGCGGAGGCTCAAACCCTTTGTTATTTTCAGATTCCGTACACCTCTCCGCCTTCGCGAGCTCTCGTCTCGCACGCGCCTATCCCAGCCTCCGCTTCCGCTTCTTTCGCAGGACCGGCTCATCGTAGAACACGCTGTCTATCCCGTGAAGCCAGCATGTTCATTTTTCCTCGCCTTCCCAAGCTATCTTCGCACCGGGACTAAATTGGCACCATAACTGTGTTATGCTCGCCCTCGACGCTCCATGCGCGCTTCCAGAGTACTGTCCACATATTTTCAGCCGTGAGCGGACAAACGAGGCGGTCAAAGATGCGGAGAATCTGTGCTCGTCTTAGGGCTGCCACTGTCGCTTCACGAGATAGCAGTCGGCTCGCGGTGCCTGCGGTCGACAACGCGCTCACCAGCGTCACAAGGTACGCGTCCCATCTGTCCCATCTCGTCTTTCATGGCCCGTACTCACAACTGCTCTCCTTCCAGACGCCTTTCTCCCTAGATCTCATCTCGGTGCCCACACTCTCGCACCCACATGCCCATATCCCCTCCCCGCCATACGGATATCGCCAACCCGCCGCCACATGGAGTCATGTCAACTGTGTCCCGGGACGCGAGCCCTTGGGTAGTCGCCGGAATGTAGAGTGGCCCGATATGGGATCTTGCCGTTTGGAATTTACTCCTCGGTTTCGCCCCGCGCATATCAATGCGGACAGCTTCATCGATGCCTGCGTCGCTCGCCTCGGCTCGTTTCGGCGATGCCCATCGCCCCATCACCCACGCTTCCTCGCATTCGAGGTGGAGATGGCGCGCGAGGAGGGATGGGCCCTCGGTCTTGGTGTCTCGGGAGTAGGGGGGCGAGAATCGTGAGGAGAGAGGGGGAAGATGATGTCACGGAGCGGAGATGGAGCGGATGGACGACGGAGGACGAGAATGGTGCGCGCGGCCAGCATATTCGATTGTCTCGTTTGCTCGTGAGCAACAAGGTCTCTTCAAGCAAGAATTGACGCCCACACCTACTTAAGCGCTTCGGGGCATGCGATGGGGGATCGCTCGTCGCCCGCCTCCACCCAGTGCCGCTACACTTTCGCCTTCTTTTCTGCGTGCGGGCTATGCTGTGTCCCCCTCGCTCGCGCGATACCCTGTCCTTCCTTCTTGCCCCGGTGATGCGCTGTGGGAGGTAGAGCGTCAACGGCTCGATGGGACGAAGCGAGAGGGAGAGGTGGCGCACTGGCAGTGGCAATGCCTGTCCAGATCCTGGGGGAGTGATATATCGCGGGTTCTAATTAGAGGAAAAACCCGATGTATAAAACACTCTAATTAGAAGGATCGCGATACATCGCGTTAGAGGCCTTCCTTTTCTGAGTTCAGCAGTGCCCAGCCTATTACATGCAGTGAGCTCGCTGTCGTGGTCGCTGTGATCGTAATATCCGCATTTGGCACACAGCCATCAAATTGCTCTGGACGTCGCCGACGACAATGAGCAGAAAGATTTTGTATAAAAATTTTGAAAAAATTGTCAATTATGCGGCCGTACAGTAACATACATGAGGTACAATAGATAATCAAAAGGATCAGTAGGGACGCCACAGAGAGCGTTTTTTGCCCCATCACAGTGCGCTGCCTTTGCAGCGCCTGCCCAGCACACGCTCGGGGGCGACGAAAAGGCATATCCGTGGCCGCGCAGCCCACTGCACACGGACCGCGTACACATTCCCAAAATTCACCCCGCTCCCGCTCCCCCACCCTGCAGTGGGCGGAGTGCCCGCGACCGCATTCGGAGGGAGATGTTTGCCAGTAGTGGCGGCGCTGAGCGAAGACCTCTCCCTGCACAGCGAGAACACAAGGCATTCGACCACGGGGGCATGGCCGTCCCATCATCCACCTGCAGCGACCCGAAAACCACATCGACTACACAGTACGGGAGCGGGCACTCGAAATGTGACAGGCGGGTAGTATGTGTGCCCTCCTGTCTACGTCCTCCGCTCGTCGCAGCCAGAAAGCACCGCCGCAGCATGCACGTTAGAACACCAAAAGCTCACCTTATTCTAGATCACCGCGACACATACCTCGTCCTAGGCTATCGGGAGATCACTCCAGAGCTTGTACAGATCATATGCGAACGTGTCGAGAAAATGGGAGAGCATGGCGGTGCTGTCTAACTGTCCGGTAGCCCAGCGGCGCTTTCAGGGCCAGGGCCAAGACGAAGCTTTCCTCGTGCTTTTGAAGGTTTGCATGCAGCCGAACTCTAACTATGAACATATTAGAATTCATGAGATCCAAGATCAGGTGCACGCAAAGACTCACCGATTGAACGAGCATCTGGCCAAGCGGAGTCGGGCAGAACAGCTATTACGTGGTGTACAGTGCGAAGTCCTCGTAAAGGGACTCGGAGATGGGCAGGAGGTCTATCTCGAGCTCGCAACAGGTGCGGGCGATGCGGATGTGGCTGGAAGAACAGGGCGAGAGGTGGGGCAGCAGGAACGTGATCATCGTGGTTGGCATGGTTAACGCACCATTTGACTCATTGATCATGCCCCCAGTTCCTCCCCCGTCTGCTCTGTGCCGCAGGCGCACTCTGGTATCTCGTCTAGTGGCGTACACGGAATTGGCTCGTGATGGGCAAAAATGGATGCATGAGGAGGACATAAAAACTGCCCAACATAAAGTGTTCTCTTCGTTGGAAGAATGGTGTGTTCCCTGAGCAAATTTTAACGTTTTAAACGGCTATAGATGGGGCCATGGCACGTACCGGCACTTCACCGATAAAATCATGCGCAGAGGCCCTAGAGAAGAGGTGTCCAAGGAACCAAAGTCAGTTTAGGATCCATAGTTTGGTTTTCAGTTCAAAAATTTCGATTGGAGAGGGTGGGAACGCCAATGAGCCAAGTCGTGCGGTGGGAAGCGGAGAAGAGAGGGTGTCACGCATGTCACAAAGTGACATACCGCTTTCGGTCGAGAAAGTTAGTCGTTCGCTTGCGGCTCTGGGGCACTTTGAAGGAAATAGGACACCACAGGAGATCTTGGAATTACAAACAGAATCGGCAAATATGAAAAAAAGATCCAAAAAGAGGCACTCAAAATTCAGCTACAGACAAAACCATACGCCTTCTCTCTGATTCTTACAGATTCGTCTTGCTATTTGTCCCCAGGTCGATTACCTTCACTGACCACAGACTGACATACATAAAGTACGATTGTTTAATCTGTATGAACGGGTACAGTGGCGAGATAGAAACCTGGCCAATTTTGGTTGATTTCGAGACGAAGGAAAGATTTCATGTATGTTTGGACACCATATCAGAGGTCATGGAACCCAATTGAACATTCTAATGCAAAGAAACTCCCAAAAAGAGGGTACTCAAATGTCAGTTACAACCTGAAACTGCTCCGGTTGGACCGAAAAAGGATTTTCTTGCTTGGTTGGACATCGTAGGAAGGGTCAGGGAGTCCAACCGCTCCTCAGACTGCAAGATTTTGTGCACAGAAGGGCGGTATTCAAAAATTTTATGAAGAAGTCGCCGTTCACAGAGCTGGGCCCATTATAGTAATGAACCATGATTGGACTCAGTCCTTCGACAAACATTGGATTCTTGGATTTTTTCTTCCCACATGCAAAACACATATAAATTACTTGTACTGGGTTAGAAGACACTTTGAATAAAGGAATTAGACTTGACTAGTCTGTGCTCGAGCTGTCTGAGCAACAACCCTCCAGATCGACCCAATCAGCCGTTAGGTGGATAGTGCCCTTTCTACGACGTGAAAGCATTTTCTACGACTTGTTATATGCCCGCGCGATGTTAGAAAAATATGTATTACAGATTACACGATGGCAGGTACATGTTTAGTTCCGTATACGATAATGAGAGGTAAAATAAAGTACAGTGTCCAAAACGGGTAAAGTGTGCGCCCCGGCACAGCTGTGATGCTCAGAACTAAGGCAGGAGTGCGGGGGCAAAGGGCCGAGTGCAGTAGGGTCGCCCCAGGCAAATACGGGCTGCGGGAGCGTGCATAGAAGCAAGGGGCAGCGGGATAGCCAAAACTGGCGAGGCAGGTGCTCGACAGAAGCTAACGCACTCAAAATCCACTGAAAATGGGGGAGGATAGTCTTGAGTGCGGGGAGGTGCTGGGCCGGTACCAGCAGCTGGAGCGTGCGTAGAAGCACAGGAGTGCGTGAGAGCCAAAAACGGTGCGACGGGTACCCTAGGGTAGCCGAGGGGCTGGAGAGTCGGCTGGACGTGTGGGCGTATAGGATCGAGCGCATAGAAGTGCCGATGGGTGGGTACCGGTGGTAGGAGGGGATGTGGAAGTGGGGGAGGGGCAGGCAGACGAAAGGCAAAGCAGTGGGACTACGAGGACAGCCAGGAGGCTGAAAACCAGGGTCGATGTGCGCATGTATCGGGTAGAGGAAAGGGAAGTGCTGCTGGCTGGATACAAGTGGTGGGAGCGTGTGTGGAAGCGAGGAGAGGTGGGAAACACAAATCGATGCAGCGGGCACGCCCAGACAGCCAGGGAGTTGAAACGCTGGGGGGATGTGCGGAAATATTGTACCGAGCGCAGGGAAGTGCCGCTGACCGGGTGTAGGTGGTGGGAGCGTGCATGGAAGCGGGGGAGGGGCGAGGAAACCAAAGCCGGTGCAGCGAGCGCCCCAGAACAGCGAAGGAGCTGAAACTCCGGGTGGGCATGTGAGCATACTTATTTGAGCACGGAGAGATGCCAATGACCAGGTACCGGCGGTGGGAGCGCGCGTGGAAGCGAGGAAGCATGTCGGAGCCAAAACCGATGCAGCGGGTGCCCCAGGACAGCCAGGGAGTTGAAACTTCGGGTGCACATGCGGGTGTACCTGTTCAAGCGCGGAGAGCTGCCGATGGCCCGGTATAAGCGGTGGGAGCGCGCATGGAAGCAAGGAAGCACAGGGGAGCAAAAACAGCGCAACGGGCGCGCCACGACAGCCATGAGGCTGAGAGCCGGGGTGGAGGTGCAGAGGTATAGCTATGACCGCAGACTTCCATCGCCGGGCGGGTCCGGGTGGCAGAAAGGCGCGTGGAAGCGGCGGGAGCGCCGGGAATGTAAATGAAATGTGGTGCCATGTGGCCGTCTCGGGACATAGTCTGTTGTTAACCGCGCCACCGTGTATCGGTGGCCGCGTTATTATATAATCATCGGAGTTTCAATTATGTTCTCACGGCCTCTCAGCTCTCCCAGGTGCTCAATCCACTTAGTTCAAAAGAACAAATGTATTTAAAATCAGATTTTAGAGGCGTCTGCCGGTTCAGAATATTTTATCCCCTTCATTTTCTCTGCAATCGGTATTCCCCTACCTCCGGATGTCGGCCCGGTGATGGCGTATCAATTTTCGAGTTCAGCGTTCTGGACTTTCACTCAACCGTTCGTGACAAAGTTTTGCTGGAGAACATGGTTCAGTAAGGGTGTTACACGTCAATATTATATCAAGTCGTCGAAAAACGCCAAGCGGTATGTGTTTCGAACACTGCGAATTTCGAGATTACATAATAACGCGGCCAGCGATCGCCGCATCACCCTTTTCGACAGACTACAACATGCGAGGTACGAGCACCCATTGTTGTAGCGTCTGTTTATAAGAGACTACTCGGGACAGAGCGAATGAGTTTTGGGGTAGTTAGTACATATTAAAGAGGTTGGATGGAGTTCAGGGCTGTAGACGCGAGGGAGCCCGGCGGTGGAGGCAATGGTGCTGGCAGAGGAGGACGGGAAGGGAGTGGACAACAAGAGCAAACAATGTGCATCACCCTAAATATGCGTCAGTGTTGGCCCTAAGACCTAAGGCCTTGACTTGATCCTAAGGCCTTAGGCTTTAAATAAGGCCTTAGGTTAGGCCCTAGGTTGGAGCCCGTCATTTAGTTAAGGCCTTAGACATCACGTGTACCACCACGGTCACGGGTCGACAAGTATATGCAGGTCCCGCAACCGCTCGTTTACGCGTTTACGGATTTCTAAAGCTGGCCGCCGCTCCTAAGTGATGCCCATAACGGCACCATTAGTGCCTCTGACACAACGGGGACCTTGCGTCGCCACATGGCGGTGTTCCAGTACGTGCAGGGACGACGGACATGTACGCAAATGAACTTGTAAAATTTCTTGAAATTTTCCATTTTTTCCTTCTGGTTAAACTAAGGTACTATTATGTATCCCATGACCGCACGCGTCGGGCCCGAAAATGATACTTAAGCTCGTACAAATATTTTCATGCCCTACACGTCACTCATGGGCAATGAGAAAGGACCTCTCTGGGCTTTCTTCTACCCACGCGCTGGGACTAACTCTAAACATAACCGTGCCTCCTGCCGCGCATGCGTAGATTATACCCTCAAGCATCCACCTCAGGAGTGGCCGAGACAGAGCCGCCCGCTGATCTCACCCCGGAAGAGAAGGCTGCTCGATTCGATCGAGGTGCGGTATCAATTGTATTCACCGGCTTCTCCCTCATGTCATCCCAGCCTGTGAATTTGTAGGCGATGTCGGCGGTGTCGCATCTTCGATGGCGGCACATATTCTGGGTTACTCCGGACATTCGGCCTGCCCCCATGCATCTCAGAGAGCAGTAGCTGAGGCCAAAAAATCACAAGCTGAGGCAAAAGGCCGTAAAGATGGAGGATCTGCCCCTCCTCCAGTGACGGGGAAGCGCTCGTACGCTGCAGCAAACGACTTTGTGGATGCTACATCAGGATCTGGAACGGCGTCGTCATCTGCCGCTTCTTGGCCTGCCCCAGCAAAGAAGAAGAAGAAGCAAGGCACGTTCGAGGTTATTTCCAGAAAGAAGTCAACCTACGAGCCAGAAGAGCTGGCCGCCATTGAAATCCAGGCGACACGTGCAATTATATCTACCGGCTCGGCGTTCGCGCTCTTCGAGAATGAGGAGATGAGAAAGTTGTTTGACATGGTTCGGGATGGCACCGGGGATGTGTTGCCCTCGAGAAAGGTCTCAAGCGGGAGGCTACTGAATACATGTGCTGCCGAGGTGGAAAACATGTTGAAACGCGTGTTTGAAGGGCAAGAGATTGGCGCATCGTGAGTGTTTGACCCATACGTATTCTGCGCACACTCACATTGTTCGTCTCAGTGCCGATGGCTGGAAAGGACAGACTAGGAACTCAGTGAATGGCGTCTGTGGCAATATCGACAGCAAAGCTTACCCTATTAAACTCATCGATGCCACTGCTCTGCCGAAAGATGGGCCAGGGCTATGCAAGCAATTTGGCGAAATTATTGATGAAATTGAGGAGACGTACAAATGTATTGTCATCTACTTTATCACGGACGCTGACGGTGGTAGCTTGAAAGGCCGAAAGCTTCTGGAAAAGCAACGTCCTTACCTCTTCGCGTTGTCATGCATGGCGCATCAGGCATGTTATCGTCTCTCAAATCCTGACTGTTTGCTCACGCGTCAGTAGTTTCAACTCGTTCTCGGGGACTACTTTAAGGCGTGGGACTTTGCGCAGCAAATTGCTGAGCAGGCGACTTCTGTTATCAGCTGGATTAACAATCACAGCAAAGTGCGCATTATTTTTGACAAGGCACAGCGGGAGCTGGGACGAACTGTTGCCCTCGCATATCTTCTGGCATGTATCACACGGTGGACAACACACTTCACGGCCTTTGCCCGGCTCTTCGAACTGAAGGAGCCGATCACAAAGACCGTCGCCTGGCAGCGTGCGGGCCTCATCGCCGCTCAAGTCGGTGCGGCAAAATCCACAGAGGAGTTGCGCCTTCGGGAAGATGCAATCCGCCACTGCGACATCATTGACGATCCTCAGTTCTGGAATGGCTTGGATCAGGTACTGGGCGACATCGAGGCAATATGCTATGCGACAAACCTTAGTCAGAAAGACTCGACGCGTGCGGACCAAGTCCTTCTCGCATTGGTTGGGATATTTCTCCGGTTCATGGAGCATCCGGAGGACGACGTCCGAGTTGAGATGTTGCGGCGACTCGAGAAATGTTGGAGCGCCTACGATCAAATGCTTTTTCTCCTTGCATTGATCCTCAATCCGTGGGAGCAGGTAGGGTCGATTTTTAAGGCCTTAGGGCCATCACTGAGTTTGGGGGCTCATTCTGCTCGTCTCATTCGGGGCTTCAATCTGTGCCACAAAAATTCATACATTCCTTCCACCCTTATCTGTACTGGTGTCAAGAAGGGGTTTCCATGAAGGAAAAAAAATGCCGAACAACGGGCCAGCACCCGACCCCGAATCGAACGGGGGACTACTGCTTTACTTCGAGAGGCCGGTTTAATACTGCACAGGTGCACACCATGTGCTATCGGGTGGTTGGATATCTGGATAAGGTGTTGGGTTTATACCGTACCTAAAGAGAGATTTGGATACTTACGTACTTTAACAGAGACCCGGTCATCAGTCAACACAGTATTCAGTATTAGAATTCCTACCGGTTTTGGTTTGGTGCAAGTGGAAGGGAGGGATCTACGAGATAAGATAGCGGAACCAAAATTAACCCAGCGGAGGGGTTACGACACGTACCAACCACGCGGGTGGACTGGATGAATGTAAGTTGGAGCGGAAGAAGAGCGGGCGCCGAGATGGATCAAAGTGTTTTTTTTATAGAGTCCGAAACGTCGACGGACGGGATGATATGCGAGCGAGCCCGGGATCCGGTGGGAGTTAGGGCGCTCTAGAGAAGGTATGTCAATGCGCTCACAGGTACGGTTCACGATTGATTTACGACCCTGAGAGGCAGAAGGAAGGAGGAAGGAACGAACAGTGGCAGGGATATGTGGCAGGAGGAATGTTTTATTAGTGCCTAATGAGCAACGCATATTATGCGTTGCTCATTAGGCACTAATGCGGGCTCTAAACATCCTATGAAGCTAAGTACCACTTATATTACATCTATACTACATATTCTGACAATCCACGTGCCGCTGGAGGTACAGGTGGAAAGTACCTAAAACGGCAAGGCGGGGGCGTACAGCCACCCGACAGCTGCGACGTCCAAGTGTCGGTCCAACGCCGCCGTGTGATGGGAAACCGCGTGCGTAGTAGGCCTACTAAAAAGAGGTAGGCCTCTAACGCGATATATTGCGAGCCTTCTAATTAGAACGTTTGATGCATCGGGTATTCCCTCTAATTAGAGGCCCGCGATACTGTAGTATTACGTTCAATTCGTAAGGCCATTTGGGGTGTGACAACGCTTACGAACCGGACCTTTCGTATGACAACCTGGGACATGTGTGACTTACGAAAAAAAAAATGTTTTTACTCCCTTTTTTAACCCAAATTTGGGCAAATTTCGGGTGACTTCCAAGGGAACCTTTCGCACAGAAGCCTCGTGACGCTGTGACTTACGAATATTTTCGCAGATTTTTGGGCGTGTGACATGTGACCATATGAATTGAACGTAATACTACAGTATATCAAAACCCCAGATACGCCTGAATGCCTTTTGTTTGGTTTGGATAAGGCTCCAACCATTTAGTTTTCGTTTGTGGACCCGGGAAAATTAAACGGAAACGGTATTTAAACAGTTTTAAACCGTTTAAAACAGTTTATAAACAGTATTTTGAGGGTAGGTTCTTTGGACCTATCTGGAGGGATCAAATCAAGTAATCTGGCCATAATAAAGTCACAAATAAGACCCTACCCCGGTTGCCAGTGAACAAAGAGGTGCACCAAGGTAGTTATGAAATGGTTTACCGAGATAGCCGACCACCATCAAAGACAAAGATCCCGCGCATAAGTGAGCAGTTCCGCACTCTGGGAATAATGGCATGACCTTGAACAGTCTCATCACTTCTTCTGGACAGAATTTATGGGGAAGGATCCAATCAGCAAGCTGTGGTAAGTGCTTGTTTTTTCAAACCGTTTAAACCGTTTACAAACAGTTTCCAAACTGTTTGTGCACACCGACAAACTAAATGGAAATAAAAACGGTTAAAACCGTTTGAAAACGTTTACAAACGGAAATGGTTGGAGCCTTAGGTTTGGACGCCTATGCTCTCGTGCCTAAATATGATCCCCGACTCACTTGTAAGTTAGCCCAAACCCCAAATCCTCGCAGAAGTCAGCAGGGTCGCGTCCTGACTAGGCCTGACTCAGTCACTCAAGGTTACTTTAGGCTGAAGTATGTCGCGCAGCCGCAGTCCTCCGCCGAAGCGCGTTAAGCGCGAATCGCCTCCTACACCTACTGTCAACCTCAGTGTCAAGTCTGAGGCCCCTGATGAGCCACAGCTTGAACCACAAGAACTTGAGGAAGAAGAGGACGAAGATAGATGCAGTATATGCTTGCAGGAAGTCGTTCATCGGACAGTCGCTCCTGGCTGCGCTCATGAATTCTGTTTTGACTGCTTGCTCGTCTGGGCTGGTGAGATTCTCGGATTCTAGCATTCGTACCTGTCGGACTCATCGTTTAGCTGGCTATTTACAGGGCAATCTCGCCGCTGTCCACTTTGTTCTCAGGGCATTGGAGCGTTCCTCATCCATAAAATTCGTTCACACTACGACTACCAAAAGCATTATTTGAATCCGTTACCGACGTCGCCTGTTCCTCTGCCACTTTTACCTCGGCGTCAAAATCGCGCCCCTAGACGCCGCCAACGCGACCGTGAATGGGGAAGAAGAGAAAGAACGGACTCTGACGAGGCAGACAAGCTAGAGCGGTCTGTAGCAAAGAGAAGGTGGATATACGAGCATGATCTATATGCCAAGGTCTGTCTGAGCCGCTGTTTGCTCCGAATTTTTCATTTACACCGGCCCAGCATGTCGCATCCAACGCATATACCCGCTACCGTCCTTATCCTACGCCGGCGCAATTTACTGCATCTCCGGAACTTATTTCGCGGACGACCATGTTTCTCCGGAGGGAACTGCAAGTATGGGTTAATTTGGACGTCGAGGTAGCGGGTTCAGACTTTTTTTCTGCCTATAACTGCTAAATCCTCCACACAGTTCCTGACTACTTTCATCATCTCAATTATGAAAGCCATAGATATACGCTCTGAATCGGCGGTTAAGCTTCTTTCAGAGTTTCTGGATTTAGACGCCCCGTACATCGAAGGGGGCCGGCATGTAAATGCTGAACATTTCGCCCATGGTGAGCGGGTGCTGTCCTCTTCCTAAAACGGCATTCTAAATGAATAATTTAGAGGTTTATTCTTATGTTAGATCTCCGTATAAAGATTTATTCGTTTACGACAGCGTGGTGCAGGTATATCTATTCCCACTGCTACCCAGTCAAATGCTCATTGAAATTTTATAGTATGAGGTCACTGCTGAGGTCCCTGCTCTCGTTGATGAACCCCGACGGAGGTGGCGCGAAGCCTCGCGTTCGAGATCGCCAGCAGGATCAGCGCGTGATGCTCGTACGGAAGGAACTCGCCGAGTCCATTCCCGATCCCGCTCCTTATCTAGTTCACACTCCAGGCCGCGCCGCACCAGTTCCAGAGATAGACGACTAAATGAACATACCTCGCGCGGGAGCGGTAGACAGCAGTGGCGTAATGCTAGTCCGCTCCGAAGCAATGAAGATACCAACACTGGTGGTAATATCAATATAGACGCCGAACGCAAAACAGCACGTATCCAGTATAACGAACCCGAACGCCCGCCTCAAACCCCTGGCGCTGCCACGGAAATCACGGAAACTCTCAACTCGAAGGGAAAGGCGCTCAGTATTCTTGGGGTCATTCCTTCGAAAGAGGAAACCTCTAAGCTTCAGGAAGGAAGCGTTACAGAAGCTACTGTGCCTCCATTTTCCGAGGCTTCTCGCAAACCTCCACGGATTCGAAACCGGAGCTTGTTCGAGAGTGTACAAGCTCATCTTGCGGCCCCGTCCCGGAAACACCGTGAGACGACGGCCATAGTGGATCCGCCGCCCAGCTCTTCCAATCTCTCGGACGCCTTCGATGAAGAGAAAAATAGCTCCGTGCCATCCTTATTAACCCGCCTTTCTGAACCCGGCACTCAGCAAACCATTCGGCGGAAGCCTGACGGCGACCAGCTATCCCCAGTCGAAGCGGTCGCCGGTGTCCCCATCGAAAGCGAGTTGCTACCCACCAAGCCATCCTTTTCTGCACCCGAAATAATGGCGCGGACGCGCGCGCGACTTGCTAAATTAGCGGTGATTGACCCTTCGAGCGAAAGCTCTTTATCCTTAGACGGTGGCGTTAGCACAGCTCGGCCACCCTCGCCTGCCTTGTTATCTATAGGTGCGGGCTTCTCACAGAGTCTCCGAGAACAGTAATTCATCCGCAATAATTAAGGTTCGGGACAAGATGGCAACAGTGACATCTCAGCATTTGCCGGCAATATCGGGGGTTCTCCACGGCGTGCAAAGCTGTTGGGCCGTCTCGAAGAAGAGAAACGGAAAGCTGGTGGTGTTGCGCCCTCACATTCTTTTGTCCCCACTGCAGAGCCCACGCAAGTGGCGTTGAACGTGGCGTTGGACAGAATCTCTCACCCGATCGTGTTTCCAAATGACGTGACATCAATCGCGAGTGAGGAGGTGGATGCTGCGGAGGCGCGTCTGCGTCGACAGGCTCAGTTGCGGGTGCGTCTCGCAGCTGAAAAGCGAAAACACGCGAGCGGGGCATGAACAATTCATTTTCTTTAATTCGATTGTTGTATCAACAGTAACGATGTGATGAAACTTTGGAAGTTCCATTCAAACTCGAGATAGCCTAGATAGCCTGGCAACACAACAATTGGGAAAACTAAATACTACTAGTACGCTACTATTCTGGTTCCAAACAAATACTACAAAGGAGTGGTCAACCTAATTTTATGGTAATACACGTAATTATGGTGGGGTGAGGGTAGCGAGTGTATTAGATTAGTAGGGTCGTTAAAATAGTAAAAACCAGGAGACAGTTATGTAGAGATCGTGATACTGTAAAAGAGGGACGTTAGGAATAATCTAGCCAAAAGAGAGAGGGCGTCGTTATATCGACGTGTCAGAGTCATGAAAGGCATTGCACTAATTTAAGTGTGCCTCGATTATGAGGGCGGGGTGGAGGAGGGCCCGGGGGAGGAGGAGCCGGGCGGCGCGTCGCTGGTGGGCACAAAAACTGCACGAACTGGGTCGTAACGCCCAGAAGAGCGCGAAGGTTGCGCGGGCCCTAGGCGAGGAGTGTCCCCGTCGTCATCAGGCGAGGGCTCCTTGAGGAAGCTCGTCGGAGGGGACGAGCTGTCTCGCGTAGAGTGCGAGCCGGAGCGGGACCAGGACGAGGAGTGCGGCCGGTGGGAAGACGAGCTGTCCCACTGCGGCTGGGGCTGCAGAGTGAACGGCGGCGGGAGGCCTAGCGCGGAGGAAGAGTAAGATTGACTCTGCTCGGGTACATTGTGAGCAAAAGTCGGTGACGGCGAAGGGGACGCCAGGAAGGGGTGCGACGAGGTCGTGGGCGCGGAGCGCGCGAGCATGAATGAGGAGGAAGGGAGATCTTGACACCGGGAAGGCTGATTAAAGAGGAGGGGCGCGAGGGTCCGCGAGGGATCGTTCCCATGAGTGCGATGGAAGGGAAAAGTTCCTTCTGTGTTTTCAGAATCAAGCGTACGAGGACCAGGGAGCGAGCGACTGGAGAACGGCGGCGCAGGAAGTTCGCGGCTGTATTCGCCAGGCGAAAGGGTGGAGGCTAGATGGAGAACGGGGCGACCTCTCTGCACAGAGCGGCCAGGCATCCCGGGACCCAACAGCTGAGGCGGTGTCTCCACGGATCCGAGGAACTGCTCCGAAGGCGGGTATCCGCTATAAGCATGAGGAATCACACGCTCTCCGTGCGACGAGTACTCCGACGTGCTGGGATATGAAGACGGAGCATTGGGAAACGAGCTATAGTGCGGCGCCCCCGGTTGTGAGGTATCGCTCTGGCTCCCTGGGCGGCGAGCCTTTTGGCGCTGATTCTATGATTAGAGCAACATCGGTAAGTGTTTCGCTAATGCCCCGACAGCGAAGAGCTTACTTGAAACCAGATCTTAAACAGCGTGTCAGCGGCCAGTAAAAAATAGTCAACAGAGATAGTAACTCACCTGAACTTTTCGTGCACTCAGTCCAATGGAACGCCCAACCTCCTCCCGCATAGCTGTGGTGGGGAGGAGAGAGGGGGAAGATGATGTCACGGAGCGGAGATGGAGCGGATGGACGACGGAGGACGAGAATGGTGCGCGCGGCCAGCATATTCGATTGTCTCGTTTGCTCGTGAGCAACAAGGTCTCTTCAAGCAAGAATTGACGCCCACACCTACTTAAGCGCTTCGGGGCATGCGATGGGGGATCGCTCGTCGCCCGCCTCCACCCAGTGCCGCTACACTTTCGCCTTCTTTTCTGCGTGCGGGCTATGCTGTGTCCCCCTCGCTCGCGCGATACCCTGTCCTTCCTTCTTGCCCCGGTGATGCGCTGTGGGAGGTAGAGCGTCAACGGCTCGATGGGACGAAGCGAGAGGGAGAGGTGGCACAATCTGCGCGGTTCGCTCATATCGTACCTCATCTCTTACGCGACTCGCGATACTGTAGTATTTCGTTCAAATCGACACTGGGTGTGACGCGTGACCCAAAAAACCAATTCGACATTTCGACAGCAGCCAAAATTTGGCGTGACACCAGTGAAATTTTCGACATTGAAACGAAAATTTTGGCTTTTTTGGGTCTTACAGGCAATTTTGAGCCCTGTGTGACGCTCGGGAGGTGCGACAAACCGTCGCGTGACGCGTGACCCTTACCAAATTTCGATATCGATAGAGGGGTGCGTGATGCGTGACTGTCGATTTGAACGAAATACTACAGTACTGCACGCGTACAGTCATGACCGGACGGGGAGTGGAGGCATGGGTGAGGGACCTGGGCGCGGGTGCGCTACGCTCTCAGGATGTCACTGTCCTTCATCGTTGGTACTGCACGTCACTTCGTGATACAGGCGAGATACTTCCCGACCCTCACTCGTGTTATTGTTGTCTACCTCCCTGCCCACATCTCCAATTCGTTGTTGTATACCAATCCACCTATTGTCCATACGCATACCTATACGACATCCCTTTTGCTTAATCCGTCGTGATTGCGATTTGTTGCTTTAGAGTCCCGAATAGGCAACTCTCTTTCCTGATTCGGCCAATTGGCTTGCGGCCTTCAGGAGAACACATGCAAGTGTAAGCTCGAGCATCGCTTCCCTCCCTTTAGCGGCCTGCGCAATTCATTCAGAAAATCATCATCACTGTAACAACGGATCACCCGGAAATACGACCAAGGCGTCTCTAATTTACCACACAGTTGTCAGTCTTACCAGGGAGATTTCCTTTTTTAATGAGATCACATGCCATAATTTTGCCCATGAGTGGGGGCGGCATTCCAGTGCCGGTTTTTAGTTTCCAGAGCTCACTTACAAGCTCCCAGATTGCCTCCTGTCCATTTTCCTCGCATTGAGTGGGAGCTGGAGCTACGTGAGCTCGCGAATGGCTAGCGTCAGTGGGAGATAAGGTAGGCGGGGAGCAACGGAGCAGCGTCCCGTCTTCTGCCGCGATGGCGTCACAATGTGACACTTTTCTTTCTGCTCGCGACGCTCGAGCTCGCATCGCAGTTTTCTGTTGCTTGAGATGTGCTTCACGCTTCCGCTGCATGCTGGCCATTCCCAGGATTCATCTTTCTCCGGTTTTCAAGCATCTCTGGGCTGGATGAGGCCAGTGATCTGCAGATGTCGTTGGCGTGGCTGTGTCACATCTCTTGCCGACAAACTTAGCTTGATCTCGTTGAGATTCAACACCATATTTTGACTCAAGTTTCAAGCTAAGTTGATTCCTTATAATCTCATTATTTCTTTCCCTTCCCAAGTGCTTTGGGTGGTCCCGAAGCACCGTTTCTCGTTTCTAAATCTCGGATGTGCACTATTACTGCGGTGCATATCAGACCTCTGTAACCGAGAGGTCATTTGACGCCATCTCATCTCTTTCTTTCTGCTTTTCGCTGGGTGCACATTGCATTAGATCTCACGTAAAGTCGGAGATTGTTCGGAATGATCTGTTTGGGCACCTCTTATGGCCTCCAGCAGGTCGGGGCAACTTCCAGGTCCTGCATTTCTTGGAGTTGTTTGCATCACATCACATCGTCTCTTTTACCCAGGTGTCCCATTGGATGCTTAATCTCCCCTTGTTGTGACTTTGTTCAGCTCGGGCTCGTCTTGGACCCTTGGGGATGGGACAGTGCTCTTGCAAAGTCGTATTGCATCTCATCC
Organism: Mycena leptocephala; assembly: GCA_029378395.1. Lineage (NCBI taxonomy): Eukaryota > Fungi > Basidiomycota > Agaricomycetes > Agaricales > Mycenaceae > Mycena > Mycena leptocephala. The sequence continues at coordinate 15,291 of JARJLF010002676.1, read as the reverse complement.
CATTCATTCTCCTCTCCCTCGCACAGCTCCTGTTTGGGGTTTTGGTCGTTCCAGATTTGCCCTTCACGCGAGCCTTTGGCTCTTAGGAGCTATGCTCCCGTTCGGTGTTCTCAGGCTTCATCTTCTCTCTCCCGAAGCCCCGGGTCCACCTTGCGTACTGAAATTGACAGCCTCTCGTTCCAGCACCGTCTCCACAATCATCAAGCCTTCTGCCTTTCCTCCGTTCCGAGTCGCGTCTCTCACACATCCTCTGTTGCTGAGATGCCTCCATTCTGGACCGAGACGCGAAGCCAATCCACTGGATCCTTCGCAGGTTGTCGATTTCATCGACAAACCTTGATTCTCATAATTTTTTGTCCTCCCTGTCACCTTCGCTCTGACATTTCCCTTGTCCTCACATTGCATATATTATGTAGCGTACTATCTCCTGTACCTAGCTCATAGCAGATCACGATGGCGACCAGGCTACCTTATTAAGGATGTGTTCCATACTCTCAGTGTTGGCCCTAAGGGTTAAGGCCTTAATTAGATTAAGGCTTATTAAGGCCTTAACATAAGCCTTAAGGGTCAGGCCGCCAGCACGTTAAGGCTTAAGGTTACGGGCCAACGGTGGCCCGGATCGGCAACACTGATTGCCGCTCCGAACCTCCGCCAGGTTCTCCAACCTGCCGTGGTTTAGGATTCTTTTCAACAAAAAGCCGAGGGGCCACTGGGAATCTGGGATATCCATTGCGACCAAAAGAAATTATAAAGGAATGCCAGCACCTATGACACTGTGCGTACTAGATTGGCAGGAAGACAAGCAATCTCTCCTAGATGGTCAGGCCAGGCCAGATTCAGGCACAACTTGATGTTCTGATGAGTTGATACCGTGAAATGGCCTACTATTCTAATGCATGTCCTATACGAGGCTTTTTGGGCAGAAAATTGAGCGTAGGAAACTATTCCCTAAAGTGGAAATAAGGCCTTAACCCTGCCCTTAAGATTAAGGCTTAACCCTTAATAACCCTTAAGAGTCCCTCAGGTGGGTTCTTAAGCCTTAATTGCCAACACTGTTATGATACTCTCGAGGATCCCGCATTTGTTGCATGTCCCTCTATCTTCAAAGCCGGGGAAGTGTCTCCAGTGGTCTCCAAGAGCATAGCCCACATGTATGACCATCCAGAGGAAGACGCGGATGCTCTTTGATATGTCCTTGTGTCGGACCGTTCTCCATGCGGATAGATTATATTCCTGGTTGTGGTGCATTGATACAGTGCTTCCTGGTATTTGGCTGTGTCCATTTTCTGTGTCCGGATCATTTTGTATGCAGATGATTGAGTCATTCTCTTGAGTTTAATGCCCGGAACCAGCACCAATTGGGGGATGTGTAGATCCACAACAGGCTGGGTATCCTTCTTCCTGCCTACATCTGCCAGGAGGTCGGTCATTTCATTGCCTTCAATCCCAGCATGGCCCTTTACCCACTCAAGGGTTGTGGGTGCTTTGTGTTTGCGGAGACGCGCTGCCATGATTATGATCAGATGACCGTTCTCTGTGTTCTCGAACCCTTCATCTTCCCAATTTCTGAGGTTCTTGGTCAAGCCATCAATGACTAGCTTGGAGTCGCTTTTGATTCTAAGTGGAATATCCAGGAGGTTCAACTCAACCATCTCTTTCACTGCTAGTATCTCCGCAACATTATTGGATTGTTTCAATTCTTCCGGGACCTGTATAGCAAGATTCCTATTGTCCTCTGGTCCATAAAATTCACCGGATCCTGCGCATGCATCTACCCTGCCATTGTTCGTTGCAAAGCCGTCTGTGTATACAACAACGTCTTCCTCGTCCAGTTCTGGGTCCATCCAAGTGTCAGGCGCAGTTTTATCTCCCTTGCGGTCCTCCGTGAATATGTGAAAGGTGTCTCCCAGTGTCAAGACAAGTTCTGGGTCAACCTGGCGTTGGCGGGACAGTGAATAACCCAGCCAGGATGATAGTCAAATAACCCAGTTATGAGTGATTGCGACAGACAACGAGAGGGCAGCACTGAACAACCCAATCCTAGAGGGGAAGCTTGGCTGTAGCCGTTGAGGGGGGATGTCGTGATGCTCTTGTGTGGCAGTGAAATTAATGCCTGGTCACTGAACTCGAGGAGAGGATGATATGTGTACTAGCGTCATTCGTAGTCATGGTGAGAGAGTGCTGTGCCGTTGTCAGGTCAAAGTAGACTTGATATTAGATGAGGTAGAATCTAAGGTACATGTAGATTCTACTGAGTTTATATATTGTATCCTCTGAAACTGATGGTTGACTCCTCATGAAATACCAGACACTCCTAGGTGTTCAATCATGGCAACGGGCGATTGGGGTATCCTGATCATCATTTTGGTTTGGCGTGAAGACATATTGAATAACCCCTGGTTGGTTATTCCGAGTCTTGATCGCCCAATCTCCAATAGAAATATGAGTAACCCTGGTTGGTTATTTCGCATGTGTTGCCTTGTCCTGGTTGCAAACATGTAGATATTTTCCCAGTCTCGTCGTTTCGATAACCCGGGGTGTCTGGGGTTTAGTGTTTTGAAAGTTGAGCGAAAAGGTTGAAGGCATGCTGAATCATGACACCCAGATTGCCTTTGGTGGTGACTTTTGGGTCAAAGAGTGTCTTGTTCTCCTTGAGATCAATAGGTGGAGGAGGCATGTCCTCATAGTCTTCGGGCTGAGGGTGAAGCAGGTTCCATTTGGGTTCCAGTGAGTTCAGTAGCTGTCGTGCTTTGACGTAGCATTTGTTCGGGTTAGCGCACTGCGGGCATTCCTCCCTTGTCCCTTGTGTCTCTGCATACATTGCATGCACAATTAGATCGACCATGGTGTCTGGCCATATCAGATTGTCAGGCAAGTATTTCAGTCTCCCCAACCGTTCTAATCTTGTGATTGTTTTTCAGGCATTTGACCTTGTCGCCTTTGTTGAATATGCCGCAGCCAGACATTGACTTTACATGATACCAAATAGTGGCATCTCTCATTATCTCTCGTGAGAAGGCTAGGCCATCCATTCTTACCCCACTGACTTGGGCGACCTTAAGCATGTCTACTAGGTCCTTCGGTTTGAGGGTCCGTTTCGTCTCCCAAGCTTGGAGGAATATACAGGTGCATAGGTTTTTATCTACGACGAGTTCTCACTTCGGTTGCATGTTAAGCACCAGGTATCCATCTGCGGCGAGTCCCCACAGTGAGCGTGCAGGGCCGAGCTCGAGGTACGATTTTAGCCATGTTGCAAGTGGTCAAATATAGTAAGTTGACCATCCTGAACATTCATACAAGAGATTGATTGTTGGGTATCGACCCCGAAGTGTATCAAGCAGTTTGTGAAGGCGGGATAAGGGCTGAATCCAGGCACGTCGTTTGCCGAGAATGCTGACCACCATCAAAATGCGTACTATTTTGGAAGGTCCTGCCTGTCAGTGAGCGTAGTGCTGGCTAAAATTGGTCCCCGACCATGTAATTTACTATAAGGGCCTGCAGGGGCCCATGTAGGGTATATTTTACAGTGTAAATTTAGTAAAAAATAACTGCGCACAGCGCGAAGAAAATTTCGTTTTTTACATGTAAAAAACCATGTAAAAAATGTCTGTAAAGCATGTAAAAAATCGGCTATTGCTTCAGAGGAAATCAGAGATATCAAATCTCTCGCCGCCCGTATCATGCTACACGAGATCTGTATTACTGGCTGGCATACGCTTCCTGCAGAGTGATGGCATCACCAGGGAGGCTTCAAAGCTTTCCCAGCCAGTCTATCTGGGGGCATTTTTTTACAATTTTTTACAGGTGGTTGTGGGAGGTCCTTGGCGAAATACCCCGTAATTTACATGTAAAATTGGGTCGATGTAATTTACATCAACCAATTTTAGACAGCACTAAGTGAGCGGGTCTGTGCTCTGGGACCATGTGTGGGTTTGGAACACACTAATGGACCAGGCTAGCACAAATTTCTGGATCAGAACTTAACCTCCAAGCTGTGGTAAGTGGTTGATTTTTGATAACTGTTTAAACCGTTTACAAACTGTTTGCTACCCCGGGTAAACTAAACGGAAATAAAAACAGTTATAACCGTTTGAAAACATTTACAAGCGGAAATGGTTGGAGCCTTAGTGCTGCAATTAAACCAGTTAAACCAATTCAGCCGACCCAGCCAAATAAACCGATGTGTTGGTGGATTGAACCATTTGTTGAGCAGATCCTGTTGAAGTGGTCACAAAGGATGGCATGAGGAAGATGGAATGCAATACACTCAGGGTGTCCACATTGATCTGCAGTCGTAATAGGAAGATTGACGTCAACGGATCAAGAAACTAGCCACTCACGCAAACACGCATCACATCAATTCTAAACCAAGAAAAATCCCAGATATTCTTTAGAACAGGAGGTCTGAAGAGCGTGTGCGACCCCATTCAGTCGTTTTGGCCTTGAAGGGGGAATTCCCAGTGCCACTGGGCCAGTGGCATGACAAGACTCAGGATGAAGACTCAGAGGCAGTGCGACAGAAATGGGAGATGAAACAATATTTACTGACCACTGTGAGCTGGGAACGAGAGGAGAGCACTGGTATGATGGGGTCTTTGCATGGGGAGCAGAGAAGATGGGAGAGAGAGAAAGATGAGTGAGGTCACAAAGTCACGTGGCATCAAACAATGCGCAGCTACAAAAGTCGAACAAAGAAGTCAACCAAACACGACACAAGATGGCCTTTGCTTGTCTAAAACCTCTCCTCAAGTTTTGCCTCCAACTCATCCTCAGCCACACCAACCAGTGACTTACCTGTCTTCGACTATCAATCTTTTCAGAGGGGTCATGTCGCGTTCCGGCAGCCACCCGTGCCACCACCTGTGGCAGACCATCTCCTGAAGCTCCCTGCACAAACACAGTGTACTCAGCATTCAGGGTGTGCCACACCCATTCCGACCTCGGGCCGATAGCCTCCTGCAGATCTTCGACTTAGCGTGACCATGGGTGGCTAATCGTTTAATCAGCTTAAATCTGGTTGAAGTTTGAATTGGTGTAACTGGTTTAAATTACTGAAGTGGCTCAATTATTACAAGGAGGGTTAAACTGGCTTAGAGGATTAATCAGTTGATTTGGCTTAATCGGCTTACGGCGTCTTAAGCAGATTAAATTGGCTCAAATGGTTCCAACAGTTAAATTGGCTTGATTACCTTAATGCCTGGGTGTGTAGTACTGTACATAGTCTACTGTAATACTACGGTTAAATTGGCTTAAAAGGTTTAAACCGTTTAAACGGTTGAAGCAAACCTCCCGAAAAAACACCGTTGGTTTAAACCATGGATTTATGCGCAGTGCGCACGCGACCTCGAGCTAGGTACGGGTCTTCGAGCTGAACTTCTTGGACTCAGCTTCTTTCCTACATCTTCAATGCATCTCTTGATTTATCATGCAATGAGTCCCTCAAGTATAGACATGACATACGCCGTGTTCTCGACGATTGGGCTTTTCCTTTTTCTTTTTTCAGGACAGAGTCGTTCAACGGTTTTCTTCGATATTACCTTCAACCCAAAATTTCAACCTCGAATGAATCCTCCTATTGATACCCACCCCCGTACAAATTTTAGGCCAAGCGCACATGCATGATTCCTACCCCGAGCAGAGCGCCGCATGGCTCGTCTCCAATAAAGTTATTCCAGTTATTCCATATCTGGGAAGCGCGCGCCTACATGTTAAATGTAAACTTAGCATGGCATGAGTAACACATGTGTCCACAGCTTCTGTCGTGCCGCACTAATCCTTTCCCTCTCTTCTATCTGTCTCCTCCCCAGTATCTGTATCATGGATCCGCCGCCACTGGATATGAGTCTGACGTCCAACACTCCCAGTCGGTTCAGGCTCAGTCACCGAATACGAGTCTGGCTTCCCACACTCCCGTGCTCATTCAGGCTCAGACATCAGTCTCTGCCAGAGGTGCGTCCAGCGACAACAAGCCGGCAACCGATTTCTTGATCTATTGCCTCTCAAGCAGCTCAAATTTATTTCAGAGTGCTGCCGACTTTGACATCGTCGGGGACAATTCGTTGCGGGGGATGTGCACCACCACTACCACCCGGATGTGCGTAAAGATGCCCCTTTTCACCTATCTTGTCTCATGTCTATGGCCAGCCGGGACCCCCAGCGCCTCTCTGCCGCTGAAAATCATGGATGAAACTTTCTCAGAGAGCGAAATCTATTGCAACTGGCTAGTGCGACGGAAGCGTGGATTCCCCTCTATGTCCAGGGCCCAGCCAAATCGTCCAGCGGAATGCCAGAAGACTGGTGTCTCAATCGGCAATGTTGGCAGGATTACAGAGGAAGGATATTCGATTTTTCTTCAATATCTGCCTCCCGGCAGACCACCCTATCAACAACAACAATGTTCCCGAAAATTTTGCTCCATTACCGCACTATTCCTCAGAAGATGTACTTGATCTGCCTTATCGCCCAGGGAATCATGTCTCGACGTCCTGTGCAACGGCTGGATCCGGAGTAAGTCTTGTCACCGCTGACTGGAATGTATCTACCTCATTCTGCATGTAGTGAGATCCCTGCAAGCCATGCTCCGCAAGGCGCTGTATTGGCTCTCCCGCAAGGCGCGCACCTAAAAAAATTCGCCAACCTAGACCTCGTTCGGAATATGCTGCGGCGCACGGCGAGAGCTGGTACAAGTATATAAACGGCCAAGAGGGCGCGGGCTTGCAAATGGTCTCTTATATCTTGTCACTGGCGCAGAAAAAGCCTCGGCATGGGGAATTGCATCGTTTACAGTGTTCGCGATGAATTCCAGCTCACCTGTACGCCCCACTCTACCCATCAGTACAGATGGAGCGGAAACCCGGCTGAGAAAAAAAGCTACAATCCCTCCCCAATCAATGACGGCCGTTTGAATCAGACTACCTTCATACATGGCCTGTTTATTTCGCTCGGAACAGGAATTTGGGGGAACTGTTGAAATACGTGAAATTGTGGAATCCCGATCTGGAAGTATAGGCGGCGCAGACGGCAATTCTACTGCTGGATCATCACTTTTTTCATGGGCTCTCCCATTTTCGGGGGAGGAGCAACGGCAGATGGGAGGCACTATGTGGGGCGATGTTCTCGAGGGAGGGTCACCCATCTTCGCCCTTCCCAGTATTCCGTCTCCTATTGTGCAGTTCATGAGCAGTGGTGCGGGTAGCTCTGGTGCGTTCTCTTGTGGATTCAAATAGTCAGCCATTAAATCCCAGAAGCCCATGTTACCACATTGAACAATGTGGCCCAACAATGGAGCACAGCTGTAGAGTATCGGGATTCACAAAATGGACCCTTAAACGCTCCGGACTGGACCTCTGTTGTATATCGTGAGCAATCCATGTAGCTGCCATAATTATGTCTCATCTCCTACTCAGTGAATCGCATCGAACATGGCCGTGGCAGGGGCGGAAGTAGAGCTCTGCTCGAGGTGGCGCAGCCAGGCAGGCTCTGATAACGCTGGGGATTTTGCAGGCTTAAGCCACTCCAGTAACCCACTTTACATACGAGCTCGACAAAGTTATCCCACTACTAACCGTCGCTTCGTGTTGTTTCTTCTTCATGTCCCAGGCGTTCTTTTGTGGATAGTACCCCTTTCGTATCCAATTCATTGCTCATATGCTTGGTTAGACGTTAAATTCATGCAATTGTTAGTCAGTTCTCCGCGCTTGATTTGGTTGAACTATTTGGCGTCGGCTGATACGCACCTGGCATGTATTTAAATATTTTTTCTAGACTCGGTATTTCTTGCCTCAAATCTTTCTGGATGTCCAGGTGCCGAGATGACACGCCGAGCAAGCCAGTCGATGGTGAGCACCTAGGAGTCACACTACAGTACATTCATCTCGACAGAAACTATTTTGAAGAGTCTTATTATATTCCGAGCCATCCCTTGAGCTATGTCATCTTTTCATTCGCGAAAAGTCGAACCGTGGGAAAGTTGGGAAGGATCGCACTGTGCATCGATTGGCTTTGATTGCTTTTCAAATTCAAAGCGAGAAGAGCCCGGAAGGGAGAAACGGAGGGGCGAGCGGTGAACCAGGGTAGAGCAAGATCGGCGAGCGAGATCTTAACTTCCGCTGCCAAATTTTGACTCGCGGGTGCCCTCGGCAAGTGGTTTCGGGTTTGGATTTTATGTAATATGTGGTTTGATCGTGCAAAGCGAACTGAGTTGGCGTGAACGTGAACGAAGGGTTGAATCACACTTTACCATCTGCGTGGATATGAGAACGAAATGAAACCTATCTGCCGCAACTCCGACAAGTACAGCGAGAGCGAGGGATTGGTCCAGAGCGCGAGTTGTACGAGTCGAGGAAGACAGATTTGAACATCATTATGTAGGTCAGTATTACATTCCAGCCAGTACGCCGTCGGTTAATTAGTAAATAAAATAAGGTGTAGTGTATGAATGAAGAACAGATAAATGACGAGTAGATATGTGGAAGGGTCAGTTTATGCATGGCCAAAAGATGGTTATATGAGGTTAGGGATGACATCGAACCTGCGGAATATCTCTGGGAGAGTTCGAAAAGAGACCGGAGGAAAGCACGGAGGAACACAAAGAAAAAAAGAAAAAAAAAGTTGTCGACGTCGTGCATCACCCGACCTCGACTCGAACGGGGTTATTCCGGAAGGCCAGATGAACGCTACACCATGTGCTATCGGGTGGTTGGATATATGGATAAGGCGTTGAATTCATACTAAGAGGCAGGTTGCAACTTCTGCAAGTGGATAATTCAAACTAACGGGTTCAACTCAAGATTTGAGTTTGTCCACTCATCGAATGCCTCGGTCCTGAGAGAACGGGTGACGAAGTAGATATAGATAAAATGAAGCACGGAGATAAAAAGGCGTCCCGAATCTATCGCGCATCACTCGACCTCGGATCGAACGGGAGGTCCTGCCTCATAAGATAGCTCAGACGGTTGGCAGGTGCACACCATGTGCTATCGGGCGGTTGAGTTCCCATATATCTACTAGGCTGAATTAATGCGAAAAAACCTGCGGAGTTGAACACTGGTTGAAGTTCTCTCAATTTAATTGCCATTGAACCTGCAGAATATCTCCGGGAGAGTTCGAAAGGAGACAGGAGGAAAGCACGGAGGAAGACAAAGAAAAAAAGAAAAGAAAAGTTGTCGGCTTCCATCACCCGACCCCGACTCGAACGGGGGGCTTCTGCTTTACTTCGCGATGCCAGTTTGAAACTGCGCGAGTGCACACCATGTGCTATCGGGTGGTTGGATATCTGGATAAGGCGTTGAATTCATACTAAGAGGCAGGTTGCAGCTTCTGCAAGTGGATAATTCAAACTAATGGGTTCAACTCAAGATTTGAGTTTGTCCACTCATCGAATGGCTCGGTTTGAGTATCCTGAGAGAACGGGCGACGAAGTAGATATAGATAAAATGAAGCACGGAGAAAAAAAGGCGTACGGGATCTATCCATCACTCGACCCCGAGTCGAACGGGAGGTCCTGCCTCATAAAATAGCTCAGACGGCGCTAAGGTTGGCAGATGCACACCATGTGCTATCGAGTAGTTGAACACCTCTAAGCTAGACTTGTGTTTATGTGGTGAAATCAGGTAGGTAGCAGCCAGTTGTCGAAGTTATAGTCGACCATGATGAAGTTGGTTTTGAATTGATATTGAGTTTTGCAGTCGAACCTAGTGGGTGTGTGCTAGTATCACACACCGTACACAGAGAACAGGGACAACAGACGAAAAGTTCTATGAAGGAAAAAAAAAAGACTGCAGTCCAGATTTATCACCAACCCCGAGCCGAACGAGGTTTCCTGCCGTACTTTAAAGAAGAAATAATCCGTGCAAGTTCACGCCGTGAGCAACGGATGATTGGATATTTCGGTACTGTGTTGAATTTATGCGAGAAACTGCATTAGATTTCAACATCCAGTCTTGAGAATATATGGAATATGACAACCCATTCACCCGCGACGGGGTCATCATCCTGACAAAATGAAAAGAAAAAAAACGGCGTTTTCCTGTTATCACCTGACCCTGAATCGAACGGGGGACATCCTGAATTATATATCACACTGCTCGAAGGCATGACCAAGGTCTGCAGGTGCAGGTGGTTGAGTACTTTGTTAGAGGATTGAATTCATATGAGCAAAATTCGGTGGTGGGCGAATGAGACGAACGTCATTGGAGCAGGAACCTAGTTGAGTTGGCTGGTTATCAATAAATTGAGTGTGATGCATGTAGCATCGGTCTCAGAGGCGCGGGCAACGAAAACACTTTGAAAGAAAAATATTTTGCGTTCTAACAAAGTCATCACCGACCCCGAATCGAACGGGGACTCCTGCATTGCATCCGCGGCCCTATAGAATTGAAAGCAGGTGCACACCGTGTGCTATCGGGTGGTTCATTACCTTCAAGCTGTACTTGAGTTTATGTGAAGAAATTAGGTTGGAGTCTTGATTGGCCTGCCAAAAGAGGTCAACGTTTGAATTGATATTAAATTTCGAAGTCAAGCGTGGTGAGTGGCAGTGACTAGTATTACACGGGACAAGAGACAAAAAGGTCTGTGAAACAAATGAAAAGAATACTTTGCTACATCTCGAGCACTCGACCCGAGTGAACGGGGGACTCCTGCTGAGGTTATGTTTGTCGGGTCAAACAGGCAGATGCACACCATGTGCTATCGGGTGGTTAGTTCTCTTATTAGACAGTTATATATATCGAGTTGAATTAGGTACAGCAGCGGATGGTCTAAGTCGGTCGAGGTTTGAATTGGTATTAATTTTTCCAGTCGGGTGTATTGACGGAGCGCCGAAAAAGATCAACCAAAAAAAAAAGATGTTCATTGACGACGCATGACCGACCCGAGTCGAACGGGGGATCCTGCTTAGATGATCGTTCAATTATAATTTAACGAGTTTTCTTGGGAACAAAAGTGAGGGCGTATTTAGTGTTGATATCAACGATTCATCTCGATTCTTTGTCAAAAGAGTTGAGCCAAGGTTGAACCTTCACTTTGAGCCAAGCTACATAAGAATTTCGTGCAGACGGAGAGTTGCGGGTCGTTAGAAAAAAAGGGAGGGGAAAACAAAAAGCAAACATGCCATACTATCACCCGACCCGAGTCGAACGGGGACCACTGCATTATATGAGAGGATTCACACGGTACGTAAGAGTCGGCAGGTGCACACCATGTGCTATCGAGTGGTCGAATACCCTCAAGCTGTGGTTGAAGTCATGGGAGCAAATTAGGGTGGTGGTGGTTGAAGTTGAGAGGGTTGAATTGATAGTAATTCTTGGAATCGAACGCGGTAGTGTACTTGAAAATTTATGACCAAGAAGATCTGTCATTATCGTCAATAATTTAAGGAATCAACAAATAAAAAGGTGTTCCAATGGAAATCACCCGACCCCCGAGTCAAACGGGACTCCGGCTCAATAATATTGTCTATCACAGGTCAAAGTAGGCAGTGCACACCATGTCTATCGGTGGTTGAATACCTCAAGTTGGACTTGAGTTTGTGTAGAAAAACTGCTGAGCCGAGCACTGGCTGAATTCTATGAATTTAATTGAGAGACCATTTAAACTTGAACCTGCCAAATATCTCTCGGAGAGCGAGAAGAGAGAAGAGGAGGAAAGTACGGAGGAACAAACCAAAAAATACAATTCAATAAGCACATCACCCGACCCCGAATCGAACGGGAACCTCCTGCACTATTTCAGTTCTCCAAACCAAGCGGCGCAGGCACACACCATGTGCTATCGGGTGGTTAGATACCTCCAAGCTGTGGTTGAATGCATGTGAACGAAATTAGGTTGGACTTTGATTGGCCCCGTCAACGTTTGCAATGAGATTGATTTTTTCAGTCGAGGATTACATGTGGACAAGTCACTACCGTGCAGAGAAAATAGGGATCTATCGGAGAACAAAAACTTGAAGCTTGAAGTTGTATGAAAAGTATATGTCGTATAAACACCGCTAGCACCCGACCCCGAGTCGAACGGGGGCCACCTGCATTATATGACAGGATTCGCACAGCTACAGTAAGAGTCGCAGGTGCACACCATGTGCTATCGGGTGGTTGAGTACCCCCATTCTATGATTGAATCCATGCGAATTAAATTAAGGAGCAGATGGTGGGAGTCTTAGTCGAGGTTTGAATTTTTTTTACTGCTGTTTGCGGAACATAGGGCGTGGATCAAAATTTCATCAAAAACTGTTGTTTTCACTAATGCCCCTGTATCTTGCTTGCCTCTACTCCAAATGCCCTGGAAATATTCTCAATCAATTTCTACAAATGTTTTACGGTGCTTAGGCTGCCTAGAATTTTCACCCTCTTCGCTGATCGCTGAGTAAGCAGAATCATGTGATCTTGCACTAATGCCCCTGCTTTAGAGGAAGGATGGCGTGTGGACCCCTGGATTTTTTTCTGTGAATCTTTTCAAATGTTTTACACTGCCCTGGGTGGTTTTTGTTGCAATTGATCCTGCAGAAACATACAAATAGATATATGCATAAATTTGTTGCTCTTAGCATGTCATCTGTACCGCAGCAGCAAGGTATTGTGCCTATTTGGCTAGCCATTGCAATGCACAGGATATTGAAGAATCTCGAAACAAAAATTTGGGCACACTGAGTTGTTTTCCCTTCCGAACAGGGGCAACAGTGGAAGACCACCTGAATTTGCTTACAAAGCCATCAACAACAGAAATAAATATCCTAGTAAGCCTAAGCACTGTAAAATATCTGTAGAAATCGATTGGTAATGTTTTCAGGGCATTTGGAGCAGAGGCAAGCAAGATACAGGGGCATTAGTGAAAACAACAGTTTTTGATGAAATTTTGATCCGCGCCCTATGTTCCGCAAACAGCAGTAAATTCACAGTCGAACATGGTAGGTGGATGGCCTTACACAGCGAACAGGGACAAGCGGCCGAAAAAGATCTACAAAGAAAAAAGCCAAAAAGTCGTGGAACATATGCACATGACCCGACCCCCGAGTCGAACGGGACCACCTGCATTATATGACAGAATTAACACAGCTACCGTAAGAGTCGCAGGTGCACACCGTGTGCTATCGGGTGGTCGAATACCCTCAAGCTGAACCTGAATTTATATGAACGAAATTAGGTAGCAGATCTAGTCGAGGTTTTAATTTTTTTCAAATTTTTTACAGTCGTACACGGTAGGTGGTTACACACAGAACAGGGACAAGCAGCCGAAAAAGTTCTACAAAGAAAAAAACCAAAAAAAAATCGAGCAACTTTCGTAAATGACCCGACTCCGAGTCGAACGGGGGACTCCTGCTTAAATTATCGACTTATCCAGCAAAGCTGCGCAGGTGCACACCGTGTGCTATCAGGTGGTTGGATATCTTGATATTGAACTGGGTTTATACCGTACCTAAAGAGAGATTTGGATACTTACGGACTTTAACAGAGACCCGGTCATCGGTCAACACAGTATTCAGTATTAGAATTCCCACCGGTTTTTGGTTTGGTGCAAGTGGGAGGAGGGATCCACGAGATAAGATAGCGGAACCAAAATTAACCCAACTTCAATCAGCGGAGGAGTTAACTTACGACACGCACCAACCATGCGGGTGGCTGGATGGACGATTTTGATATATAAGTTGGAGCGGAAGAAGAGCGGGCGCCGAGAGGATCAAAGTGTTTTTTTTATAGAGTCCGAGACGTCGATGGACAGGATGATATGCGAGCGAGCCCCGGGATCCGGTGGGAGTTAGGGCGCTACTATGAGAGAAGGTATGTCAATGCCCTCACAGGTACCGGGCTGTTTACGAGTCCGACAGAAGGAAGGAAGAACGAACAATGGCAGGGATATCATATGTGGTAGACCGATGACGAGTGCTATATGTGGCAGGAGGAATGTTTTGTCTTGGTCTTGAATCACACCAGGGCCGGGCTGGAGTGATGAAAACCTCGATAAGCGCTACAGCGGTATTGTTCACGTATAACGTACAAGTGAGATTGCAGAAGATCAGAGATAGATAGGCTCGAGATCCGGGCGGGTGAGGTGAGGTGTTATTGCTGCACTGTGGACAACGTTGGGACACGAGAACGAGGGAAGGGGAGGGAGAAGGCAGGAGAAGACGAGCAATCGATACAGCGCGATCCGATGCCCATTTGTGAATTTACGAGTAGAGCCCAGGCGAAAGTCCAAATTGCTGTCCAAATTGAAAGGAAGATCTTATGACCCGACCAATGACGTCATCTATTGATCCACCCGCGTTCGTAACACGCCTTGTCGGTTCCTTCCACAACTCACACTGACACCGACGAGACGACGATGGGCACGCTCGCAGTGCCCCGGGCAACCCCTTCAAGGACCATCTCCTCGCTGTCCTCAGCCTCTACGACCCCCACGCGCCGCTGCCGCCCCTGTCCCGCGCTACACGGCCTCGCGATTGCAGACCGATGCAATATTGAGGAAGGTCGAGGCGCTTTGAGTGGCGGAGGCGACGGGGACGAGTCAAACGTCTATCTTGAAGAATGTGAATGGGCGTCTACACCACAGCAGCAAGTGCAGTGGGGAGGAAGCAAAAGACCCCGACGCCGACGCCGACTTTGGGGGCCTGCCCGCTAATACGTTCCTTCAGCGCCTACCCCAATAACACCACCAACAATAACAACGGCCACTCAGGCACCCCCGACTCCGACACCTCGTACAACACCGCGCTCTCCTCCCACGACGCTGCCCGTGAGGACGAAGACGACTTCAGCGAGTACACCACCAACGGCGCTTATACCGACAGCGGGGACGGGTTCGGTACCATTAATGGCGCAGTCGCCTCGTACGATTTATTGCCGGTGCTTAATCTTTAGCATGACTCGACCCGGTTCATACGGTGTCGGAGTTGCTAGAACGATTACGGGACCAGTATAAAATCACAGAGAGGGTTGGTGAGCCCCCAACTGTATCTTAATCGCTGCAAATAAATTGTAGATCTCAGGCGCAAGTTTTCTTCGGTCAATGTCGACACCTGTGAGAGATGACCACACGACCACTGTTCAATCCCTGTCCACTACGCTTGAGATCGGAGAACAAGAAACAACAGATCTTGATGAATAGCTTCCCCTCAGGTTACTATGTCTCGCTCACGATTTTGTACCAAATAACGACGAACATCAGATTCAACCCGGGATCCTCGAGTCATCCATGTAGCCTGCCGGAATCCCCATTTATTTACTCTTTAGTGAATAATATTGAACGTGGCCGTGGCGTTGGCCCGTCCAACGGCGCTGCTCGAGAAATGCGGCCAAG